>CAUJAO010000485.1:0-14373 GCA_963082485.1 Eudonia mercurella | reverse complement strand
ACACCAGAGCCAAAAAACCATTTGAAAGTCGAAAAAAAATCATAACATTTAAACTATTCGATATTGAAAGATATTTTTTGTGCACAATTTTATTGAAATAAGTAGCATGCATACAAAGCAATGATCAATTTAGTTCTAAAGTTATGATAAACAGGTTTTTCACTACTTACAGCAATTGACTTTTTATTTGCCGACTTAAGAACGCTGTAAATAATTTATAGGTTTCTATGATTTAGTCATATTTTTTACATTTCCAGAACTATAAAATGATGTATTTGAAGTATTTTAATAATTAAGTAGCACAAAAGAGATGTACACTAGCCCAGAAATAGTATTGAAACCAAAATAAAGCTGTAAGCAAAGAAGATACTGGATGTGTCAATAAAATAAAATGCTGTTATTTCATAATTTGTTTATTTTTATCTATTAAAAGTAATGTTGGCATCAGTAAATATAAATGAGATCAAGTTTTATTAAACTAAACATAATTATAAATTATAATACTTTTCATCAACACTAAACAATTCAATCCTTCATTGAACTTAATAAAAAAAAAAATTCGTATGAGGATATTTTTAGAAGTCAAACCTTGAAAAGTAAAACTCTATATTTAAATATTATATATCTCTTATTCGGCTATAAGGTGTGGTAAGAAAAGATAATAACGCAAATGACGTAAATAATAATAATAATACCTGCTTGAGTTTTGCTGTAAGTAAATTAGTATCAAAAACATCATTTACTGGCATTTCAAAAATTATCCGTCAATATGAAATTTTTGTCATCGTAGCGACACGAGACCCGGACCATTCGACGCAGATTTTTTTTCTGATTTCAACTGCGTATTTAGTTCATTACGACATTGTTGCTACTTACAGCAATTACGTTTTCTCCCGTCTATATGTCGCCGTAACATCAATGTTTGTAGCATTGCTGTGCTGCGGCAGCTAGAGATAAGATAGCCAGTGCCTCAGTAGTTGAGGATTCCGGGTGACGTGCGCTTCCACTTCCTCACTAAACATGGTGGCTGCACAAAACAATAGTGCCCATTCAGCTAAATTACCTAAATGTAACCTATCAACTTTTGATGGAGACATACTGAATGAGTAATGAGAGAGTAATGAGTTCTGGGACCAGTTAGTGCTCACCCGTAAGTTATAAAAAAATTACAAAGTAACGTTAATAAAATATACCAAATCTTGCAATAGTCATTTACAATTATAAAATTTATTATAAATCAGTCTCCCAGTGTCTCCAAACGATTCAGGATACAATAATATATTTTGAAATTGAACGCAAGAACTTTCCTGAAAAATGTTTCCTTTCAATTGGAATGAGGTGCCGGTTGGAGTTTGGAGCATATCCTACCCAAGCTGTTCTGCGTAATCAGACACTCCATAGTATACGTTAATAAGCTTAACTTTGTTGTGTTTTTTAATTTAATAAGACTTAATGTTTGAATATGATTTCAAACTTTACTGTAAAAGCAAAAGTACTGTAAGTACTAAGCTTCAAATAATAACCTCTGAATAAATTATTTACTTTGTGGAGTCTAATTCAAGTACAGCTAATTTGTTATTTCTAGTTCAGGTGTGTTCACATATAGACACCGGCCCAGGTGCACTTCGAACTACACCACCGTAGCTCTATCTGACTTCTGATTTATTTATATGCACAAACGTACATCAGACTCACTCATTAAAATGTGAAGCTGTATATCATATTGAAATTCTACTTATAAATAACTATATAGTCGTATAAGACGAGCGACGAGCCCCGCGGAAATAACTAAACTATAGAGGACAAGTCACAACCGAGCTCCGTTTGCATTCACTGCTCCTACGTAATCCTCACAATCTTATTGTAGCATTTGCTTTTAATTAATGTGTGTTTTACATTAATTAAAAGCAAAGCACTAATCAAGTTGAATATTGTTGTTCATCATCTTTGTACCTATTACTTACACTGAAAAAAAGAATCAACCAAACTAGTTTTGTTGTTTAAATTTTTAAACAAGTTAATAAATAAACTTTGATTAAATATACAAAACTAGCCTAGTGTGTGTTCCTAAAGGCAGTTGGGTTAATTTATTGTGTTAATGTGTTACAAAACGTTTGGTTACTAGTAACTAAAACAACGTAGATCAATTATTTTTTCTATAGCAACAAAACCGATTTCTAACACTTAATATAACTAATTGGTTACTATTTACAAAGTCATTGATCATACATTGCAAAACGTGCACATTAAATGAATTACCAAACCTTTGTAGACATTAGAAAGCTTAATAAATTTGTTAGTAACATATAACTTTATTTACCTATTATCTACAAAGGTTTTACAGATGATACCCTATTTATTTGACTAATAACAACCGTCAAAGTTCAGTTCATCAGTCTTCAAGTTGATTCCTGTTCAAATGAAACAACTTTTACGGATCTACTCGCGCTTATTTTACACATTACTTTTTAATGTTTATCCTGACGTTTCGAACCCTTTGCAGGATGCCCCTGTGACCACGGATCCTAAACTTAAAGAAAACTTTAGAAAACAATATATGATTCCTGTTCGTCAAGCGAGTGGCGTCATTGTCGCGGCGCGTGTGTTTCAACGTGATCAGTGTGCATAGTTGGTGCCAGGAACAGGAAGCGCCTCGTGGCTAGTGATAAGGTAATTGTTTAATTTTACCCACTAGTGTTTCTACGCAACAGGTGCCTTATGGTTTTCGTAAAAAAATTGATTCGTACAGCACCTGGTCGAATATTTCAGACCATGGGCGACTTTGCGGAGCCGGCTGAGCCTGATATCATGGAAGATTATTTAAAGTCTTGGGGCCTCAACATGTACACTTCAAAATTTTAAGGTATGTGCGCTGGTAGTAGGTAATTTCATTTTTATGTAAGTAGGTAGGTAATAGTTAATCTAAAGGTAATAGGTAGTTGTATCATGGCGGTTGCGTCATGCACGCGATGCCTTTTTCTGCCCATACAAAAATTAAACTTAGAATAGTCCCGTCGTGGGCTGCCCCTTTGAGGACACCCTGATCCTGATTGTTGGAATATCTAGATCTTCAAAATAGGTACCTACCGAAATCCTTAGAGCATAAGACCTAAATCATATGACGTTCTGCTATCATTCCACTTATTTGACACTAGCTTTTGCCCGCGGCTTCTCCCGCATAGAATTCGGTTATATCGCGATCCCGAACTCTTCAAAAATCCGTGATAAAAGGTAATCCAATAAAGGTAGGTAATCCCAGTTTATAAACTATCTGTGTGCCAAATTTAATAGTTAAATATTGTTTTGTTAACGTCACACAAATGTCATTTTGAATTTGAGAAAAAGACAAAATATTTTTTATAAATAAGGGGGTTAGTGTGTACCTAATGTATATTTAATCATTATTTCTTAATTTTGTTTACAATTATATTCTAGAATATCGACTGTTTACTGGCAATAGGTCCTATCTGATTTTTTTGGGTTTTGGTATTATTACTGCAATCGATCCTATCCGACTCCCTTGTTCAGAGGAGATTCTAAGCTAGTATTGGTTTATTTGAAATTCGCGCTAAAATCATCGTCAAACGTAACATCCTATCAGAGCCCTTTTTGAAGTAAGAAGCAACAAGTACTATCTTCATGTTCTCACTTGTTATTCGTGCAGTGTGTGTAGTGCTCGTAAGTATTTGAAGAAAACTGAAGTTTATTGTTCGCGAAATGTGATTCTGATGAATGCCAGTGATAGTTAACTGTATTAACTGTGTATCGGAAACAAAACAAAGGTAAGATAACTTGTGTTATATTATCAAAATCTAAGTTTAGAAAAAAAATTAAGATAGGACTAATTATAACTTACTTTTAAGGAAGAAATATTACAGATAGCACTAATTACATCTAGCAAATGTATGAGTTTGCCTGTTTTTTCCTCACTTTTGTTTTATAAATGTGTTCTACAATGCTAATATTTTATTCATTTCTTATAGGCAGCAATGTCACGCAGTGGTCGCGGCAAGCAAGCAGTTACTTGCCCTATTTTTAAACACAAACAGAAGAAAATGAGATCAATAAAGAAAATTAGGCAGATGAAAGGCAGCAGGTAACTATCTACCTGTACACCAAGCACCAACATATCTACCTACCTGCCCACATCCTATCAACCTAAGTTCGGGGATAGGTACCTACATCCTACCTACCAACCTACTTGCCTACCTTCTTCTTTATCTACCACTAGCTGACCCGGCGAACTTCGTGCCGCATTTTTTTTTAAATATAGCCTATGTTACTCAGCGCTAATGTAGCATTCTAATGGTGAACGAATTTTTTAAATCGGTCTAGTAGTTTTTGAGTTTATTCGTTGCAAACATATATTCATTGTTATGCGGATGACAGTACGGTGCATGAGCGGTACTTGGGACAGCCTGCGGCAAAGCAAGCCGATATCGTGGTGAAAAGGCAAGAACTGGTTGCCAAACTGAACCTGGCTCTCGATCGTGTCTTTAAGTGGGGATCTGAAAACCTGGTCGAGTTTAATGCCAGCAAAACTTAGGTTTGTGCATTTTCGTCCAAGGTAACTCCCTTCCTTACTCCTCCCTCTCTTCAGAACTCTCCGTTATCCATTTCGATGAACCTCAGCATTCTTGGCATGGACATCGGCCAGGAACTGAATCCAAAATGCTACATCGAGAGTGTTATTTTAACGGCCTCCCGTAAATTGGGTATTCTCAATAAGGTGAGGCGGTTTTTCACTCCCGAGCAGCGCTGTTTGCTGTACAAGACTCAGGTGCGATCGAGTATGGAGTATTGTTCCCATCTATGGGACGGCTCCGCTAAATACCTCCTCGATGCACTTGATAGACTGCAAAGGCGGGCGGTACGCATTATTGGAGATGCTTAGGTTACAGCCTCTCTAGAGGACCTCCAGCTGCGAGGAGACATTGCTTCTCTCAGTGTTATCTACCGGAATTACTACGGTGAGTGTTCTGAAGAACTTTTCGATCTAATTCCGCCTTCTCCTTTCCTCTCCCAGACTACACGTGCTGGTCTTAGGAACCACCATCATACTGTACAGACAATCAGTACTCGTACCAAAAATTTTTATATAATTTGTTGATTTTAAATGCAAGAAATACTATCAGACATTTTGTTACCAGAAATGTTACTTTTTATTGCGTGTTGTTTGTTATAGTATTAAATAGTACATATTGCTTGGGTTCAATATGTCCTATTGTGTACAGAATTTTCATGTAATAAGTCCTAAGTAGCGCTCAGAAGACTGCGTTAAAGATATAAAAAAGCTATATATTATGTTCAATAAAGGGTCTAAAATAAAAAATGACGTGTTTTTTTATTTATCCCCTACGTACCTCAGACTAATATAAAACACATTTATGTAAACAGTCGATATGGCATTGACTATGAAACATTGTAAATGTTGACCGAGGGCAACATTATGGAACTGGTACCTATGATTGGACACAGACTGAAACTGATGAAACATTACTATCAAAAGTCAAAAATATGCTAACAGATGCTTTTCCATCAGACCAGCAAAGTGATGTAAGTACAATTTTCTTCTTAGCATGTGCTAGCGAACTTGTGTAGATTTAGCTGGTGTTGTAATTGGTTTCACGTGCAAAGGTGACGCTCTACGAGAAGGCTTAGTACGTCATCACCTAAGTACAATGAATTCCTCTTTTGTTTTTTTTTTAAGTCTACATCCTGCTGATAAACAATAATCATATTCCATTGTATCACTTAAAATAACTTGTTTTTTCAGAATCCCAATGATTGTTCAACATACATATTTGTAATTGATGATTCTCCCGTGGATGAAAATATAGAAAAGCAACCACAACAAAACCATACTTATGAGGATTTGGAGCCCCAAAAACAGCTGGCTACAGAACGTGTATGTATAGAATTTTTATTTGTTTAATGCCCATTTAATGATAGCATATTTAGTGAATGATGCATAACATTATATAAATGCTGTCAAATTACAAATAAAGGTGGTACCTACTTAAAAAAGCTTGTTCAATTTAGGGTTTTTTTTATAAAACTGAAAAGGAGTAGACTGGTCTCATTGATGAGAAACTGGTCATTATTAGGAACAATTTAGCTGATATAAACTTTTTTGTAAAATACATATTTACCGAGATATTACGAATTATTTTTTCGCCAGTTTATTTTCTATGTTCGTTAACCCCCCGTTTTTTTCGATTCAACGTGTTGGAGTTGTCGTTGCCATTAATTTATTTCATTTAGTTTACGAGATCATCATCTCAGCCAAAAGACGTCCACTGCTGGACTAAGGCCTCCCCCAAGGATCTCCACAACGACCGGTTTTGTGCTGCTCGCATCCAGCGGCTTCCCGCGACCTTCACGATTCATCGTCGGTCCACCTTGTTGGAGGCCTGCCCACACTGCACTTTCCGGTACGCGGTCGCCACTCGAGGACAAATGTGCCAATGTGCCCTGCCCACTGCCACTTGAGCTTAGCAACTCTTCGGACTATGCGGTTACCTTTGTTCTTCTGCGGATCTCCTCATTTCTGATTCGATCTCGCAGAGAAACCACGAGCATAGCCCTCTCTATTGCTCTTTGAGTGACCTTGAGCCTTCTGATAAGGCCCATAGTGAGCGACCACGTCTCAGTCTCGTATGTCATCACTGGCAACACACACTGGTCAAAGACTTTCGTCTTGAGACACTGCGGTATATCGGACGAAAAGATATTTCGTAGCTTACCGAACGCTGCCCAGCCTAATTGGATTCGACGATTAACCTCTTTGCTGAAGTTGGACCTACCTAGCTGGACCGTTTGTCCCAGATAAACATACATAATCGTCCACAACTTCAAGGGCAGAGTCCCCAACCTTCAGAGGAGTGGGTACGACACGTGAGTTTGACATAACTTTCGTCTTCTCCATATTCATTTTAAGACCCACTTGTTGAGAGACTCTGTTGAAGTCACCGAGCATTGTGCCGAGGTCTTCCAGAGTCTCAGCCATGATCACTATATCGTCAGCAAATCGAAGGTGAGTGATGTACACGCCGTTGACGTTGATGCCGAGTCCTTTCCAGTCCAGAAGCTTGAAAGCATCTTCCAGTGCAGCAGTGAACAGTTTCGGAGATATCACATCTCCATGTCTCACTCCTCGCTGCAACTGGATAGGTTTCGAGCTCTGGTCCTGAAGACGGACTGACATTGTGGCGTTTTCATACAAACACTTCAACACTTCGATGTACCGGTAGTCAATTTAGCGCCGGTGGAGACTGTAGCACGGCCCATGTTTCAATCGAATCGAAGGCTTTTTCATAGTCCACAAACGCTAAACAAAGAGGCTGGTTATACTCTTCGGTCTTCTGTATAACCTGCCGCAGCGTATGTATGTGGTCTATGGTGCTGAAGCCTTTTCGGAAACCGGCTTGTTCGATAGGCTGGAAGTCATCAAACCTGCGTGCGAGACGATTCGTTATGACTCTCGAAAACAGCTTGTAGAGGTGGCTTAGAAGTGAGATGGGCCTGTAGTTCTTCAGCAGGGTTTTGTCGCCCTTTTTGAAGAACAGTACCACCATACCTTCGTGCCACGTTTCTGGCGTTCTGCCCCCTAGTACGACGGAATTAAATAGCTTCTAAAGAGCTACGAGCACCGATCTTCCGCCTGCTTTCAGAAGCTCGGCCGTGATTCCGTCAGCACCTGGTGCCCTGCCGTTCTTGAGCTGTTTGAGAGCCATACTAATCTCGTACAGGCTGATGTCCGGGATGTCTTCGGTATAGTGCCGGGTTAACTTAGCTCTAGGGTCTTTAGCTAAGCTTTGTACAGGTGGCCGTGTGGATGTAAAAGCTGTCCATAGTGTACGAGTTATATGATGAAAAAAGTAGGTGTTACGGGGACATCGTAAGTTTTGAAAAAAAATTTGTTGTACCCCTTTAGCTAGGCACTGGTCACCAAAATGCACCGTAAACGGGATCGGGACTTAAAAAAATTTTGACGAAATTTTTGATGTCTTTCTAGCTTACTTTTTATATGTTTATCGTGTCAAGAACATAATTACCAACAACTTTGGTAATATGATGTTTTTCGTACGACGCATAGTTTTCGATCAAATTAAGTTTGAAGTTAATTTTTTTTTTATATTGCAGGTCCAGGTACCAACGGCTTTACGTGCCTTCTGAAGCACGGAGGAGCTCGATATGATACATTTTTGGTCACCCATCCGATGACCGGCTTTAGCAAAAGTTGCTTAACCTCAGCACTCGCAGACCGCGTTAACCACTACGCCATCGCGCTCCTTTATGGCGACATATTTAGTTTAAATAAGATGGTGGTTGCTAGCCAGGCAGACAAACAAACCCTACCATCATCCAAACTGAGTACACAAACATGTATGTTAACATGACTTCTGGGTCTGAGACCGGTGGCCTCACCCGATAGCCCACAGAGGCGGTCAATAGCGCGGACACCAGAGCGACCCAGTCTTTCCCACACACTTTAGTGGCTTTCGCTACAAACAAGAACGCTGCTTGCAACATGATTGTCGCCAATTGAATGTGGGGTGCCAAAATCGCTGCTGGTACTGGCAGAAGCGTGCAGCAGCGCTGGAGCTCGCAGCCGGCGAGCGGGGGCAATGTGGGGGCCGCCGCTGCCGCCGGCCGGGAGACGCTTTAAAGAAAATGAGTGTAGTCTTTGATGTGTGATTTATTACTAAGTAGGGGCAAGTGACTCATATAGGTACTACACGGGCCGCGCTGGTGACGTCACACGCGCCTTGGCTTAATCTGGAGTCATTGTCGCAAGTGCTCGCGCAATTGTTCATGCAAATGCCTGGACGGCATTGTGCGAGCGCTAACTCCCAGGAAACTAGTAGTTTGCTTGTCACTCTCGAGCAGCAGAGCCACTTTAGAATTACATATTCAAAGTAACTGGCGCGAGCGTTTCCGAAAGGATAGACTGCACTCGCTAACAAACATCTATAATAATTTAATATTTGCTTAAAACAAGTAGAGCTTTATATATCTCTATGAGGTGAGCTTTAAAATATCTCCGTACAATTTTAGTAGAAAACAAAAGGTAAAGGTAGGTACTCGGCGCTGGCGTACAACATTAACCTACATTTTTAGTACATTTGTACAACAGACGAACATTTATAGGAACTGCTTCCATTCTTACCTACACACTCGTACAATAAAAGAAATAGAGTACACTTGCTTGTTATCGCACTGCCTAATGCAGCTACGATAACTGCTATACGCCGGAACCCACCACGGCTTCACGTGCCCCACTGCTGCACACAGGAACCCAGTTGCTGTCCGAATGGTGGAATAAGGCATTATTGTAGCATCCACATCTGAAAATTGTCATAAATCATATTAAATTTTTTATTTTCGTCTTTATTATTTTTTATTTTAGGTCGTTAAGCCGTTTCACGAGCTGTTGAGTAAAAGTAGTTGAGTAATTTGAGTTGAGTAGTTGAGTAAATAAATAGAAACACTGCTGCACTGAACAGTGCAGCAGTGTTTCTATTTAAGCAAATAATATATATTTATGATTTTTAGTAGCTTAGCTAACATAACTCCTCGGTAGGTATTCGATTCGCATACATCACAATTATACACCGATTTGATAACTTTTATAAATTACAAACACAAATAAAAGATAATTGAATGTACAATAAAAAAAGTGATGATATTAGGTGTAATGGCGAAATTGTATAAACGAAACATAAGGGGTTAAACAGCACTTGTAAGACACCCGCGGGTAACTACATCCATCAACATCAACGTCTCATTGCGAACTAACTTATTCAAGGGCTCGTAAAACTGTACACATTTTGAAGCGCGGATGGCATTGGTGGAATAAAAACATTATTAATTTAATTTATTACACAAAAAACAGTGGTCAAAGGTAGTGTGTTATGTTTATGTAAAAATATAATAATGTATAAATAAGACTATGTTTTATGTAAGTGAACAAGGTGATGTAATTAATTGAAACATCTCTTTCATGATTTACGTGTACATTGTAAATAAAGGCCCTTTTCAGATTCAACTTTGCAAAGTTAATCTCAACTTTATCCTGCGAAATTACAATTGAAGACGACAATAGGCATCTTAAGAAGCTTGCCAAGTTTTGTTCCGCACGGGCCCCCGGATGGAGCTTCCTCTTCACCGCCGAGGCTTTTACACTTTTCATAAAAAGGCGTCAGCAATCTGATTCCTTTGGAAGACGGCGTACAGCCATAATGGCACATACTCCTAACAGTATAGGTATGTACAGTTGCCGTTTGTGCAACTAAAGCCCTAAGCCTTCATTGAGTACATGAAAGTATATCAAAGTAGGATTGTTTCAAATGTAATGCATGAAATAGCAAGACTTGTCAGGAACGCTTTACGCTGGCTTATCGTTTGTTTTCTAAAATACTATTCAGAACGCACTTAAATATTAATTAACAGATTAAATATTTATAACCAAAGTTTTCTTTTCATCCATCAAACTAATTAGATTTGTTCATATCAGATTCGTATTAATTGACCGATGAGTAATATTGTGCGTTTGTGTTCTACAACGTCACATTAGATATCCTTTCGTTCTGTGGCTTCATCGCAATATGCAATAATGGAAAGTGTTGTTACAGAGGTAACTTTGGAAACTTGAAGACAATAGTCTATAGTCAATAGTCAATAGTCGTTAGTCTTAAAGCTAGGTACTTACTGCATGAAATCGGCAGTTCAAACTCTACTCAAAAGCGACTTAAAAGGACGTATGCAGTGTCCAATGATCTAATTCTGGTAATAAAATATTTGTTTTACGATGTGATTCACGTAGCGGAGGTCTGCCCACGGGCGCGGGCGCGGGCGGGCGCCGTGTCCGCTCCGGTTATCAATTCGGGATTTTTGCGGCGGGCAGTTCCCACGCCCGCGACCTTACACACGGATAATGCCGTGATAATTATTATGCTACACTGAATAGCCATGACCTTGACTGACGTAGCGTGCAACCCACGGGAAACCTCTGCTTATCAGACAGTATTTATAGCGTTGAGAAATCTGCATGTCAATTGAAAACTAATTTGTAGACTCGAGGAAACAATCGTCGTTTCCGCATGTTCTTTAAAAAAGTAACTATAAATTCAGCAAGAATATTATTTAAAATATTAGTAGAAAGAACTTATCAATCCTACCAGTGTAAACAATGTTTAACGAATTAAAATATAACCTATTGTTTACAGTTAATAAAATGCTGAAACTGAGATATACTTTTAATATTTATGGTTTTGATAAAAGGTATGGCAAGGCAAATGGAGCAGTAAAAATATTTTGCGCATTGTACTACATACCTAGGTAGGTACCTACGTCCAACAAAAAGAAATATGAATATGTTAATATGACCGGCACGGCGCGGTCGGCGGCGAGGCGACTGTTATGACAGAGATATGATTGTTAGTCGGAATAGGTGCGCCCGCGCTGTTAGGCTGCGGCTGCAACAACAACAACGCGGGCTGTTGTCGCGGCGCGGTTCATTTGTTACCAGCCGGCGCGAATGGGGAGGCATTCCAAACGCGACCCGCGCCCCAGCGCCCCCACGCCCCCACGCCCGGCTGGGCAGGCCGGGGGCTATGCGACACTGACACACGTCATACACGATTGGTGATTTATCTTGTCAAAGTCTTGCACTATGGCTGTTAAATGACTAGTGTGGTATATAATTATGAAATATCTTTCCATGGCGGCGTTGCGTTTAAGGGCGAAGGGCGTGGAAACTAAGGCAGAAGATAATGCAAAGCCCTGCCTTGCTAACCTCGCCCTCCTGTTGCAGATCTGCAAGATAAAGATCAATGTCTAACGTTTTCATGGCAATATGAATAAACTTCAAGTAGTTTATTATTTTATAAAGTAGAACTAAGTTTAAAAATTTAGCAAAAACCATTTTTACTTTATAAAAATATCATGAACTTGGCAAAATGTATCGACATCGCTGTCCTACATCATCAATCAGGCAGGGCGCCGGCGCCGCTGCCCGTAATGCTGACAGGCTCTCCAAAGGTTTCGTGCTTGTGTATAGGATCACTTTGTTATTTGCTAACGTACAGTTGTAGAGCTTTCGCTTTGGATTGTGTATCTTCCACAATCGGCGCATTCCAGTCCAGTGCATTCAGTCATTGCTTTCTTCTGTGGCTTTTAATTGCAAGTCTCTAGCTTTGATTAAAAGTACTATTTACGAGCCATGAAAATCTGCCTGGGGTGCTATCACCCGGTCAGCCGACAATCAAACGATAATAGAATGTGATATGAGGTTTTACTTTGTACCAAATGTTAAAATGTTCTTTCTCGATGTTTTTTTTATTTATCATGAGACAAAAATGTAGTAGGAAAAGGACAAGAATGTGGGATAAAGGAGTAAATGGTATTTCGCTTCGCAGGCCTGCGGGAATAGCCCGCCCGCCGCCGCGCCGCAGCGCCGCAGCGCTTTCCCTACGCGCTATTTGTTTACTTTACGTTTGCACTGGAATTATTGTGGTAGGGCGTAAATGTGTTTGTTGAATCAAAGTAACTTTTCATTAGTATCAAAAAGCCGGCGACTTTATTAATAAGTAACTTTTTATTAGTATCAAAAAGCCGGTGATTTTATTAATCACAAAGTCATTGCTTGTTTGATCCACTGTCTACTTCGACCGCTACCGACCTTGCTTTTGACTGCTACGCCGCCATACCGAGCTGTTTCGAGCCGCGGCAAGCTGTGCCGAGACGCCACAGATGAGGTATGTACCGAGCCAAGCCCTCTGCGAAACAGCTGTTACTCTTTTAATGGGTTAATTGAGCATGAACTTCCATCCAATTCGAAACGTAAACGTTAAGTTGTGATAACGTCAACAATTTTACTTAATGGCGTCTCTTAATTGTCAGTTCCATTTACGGAATTAGTGGACTGCTGCCGCCGGGCCAATTACGGCACAATCATTGTTTATCGCTGACGAGTTTGACGACGTTTTTTCTTGCGCTGCCGCTGGGTGGTTCGGCCCTCGGACCTGCCGGGCTGCCGGCCGATCGCGGATGCTGGTGGGTGCCAACGTGTACATAGATTCATTAATAGCGACTTTTACAACTCTACAATGCTACACTTAAAAGAGCGTGACTCGTAAGTTAGACAGAAGAGAAAACTCTTTTAGTACTTTTTAGATTCACGCAATTGCTTAAAAAAGTTGTTAAGTGAGATACGACTATATAGTATCTATCAAAATGTTTATGGAGTGCAACGATTAATGTAGCGTACGAATGATCCTTTCTGATTTTTGTTAAACTATTAACATTTAAAAATAAAATGTATTTTTGATTAAATAAATTAACGCATTTTAGTAGCGGGCCGTACCGAGCCGTAGCGGGCTGTAGCGGGCCGTAGCGGGCTGTAGCGGGCTGTAGCGGGCCGTAGCGGGGGCTTCAGTGTTCTCTGATGTAGTCTATGCCTAGTTGCTAAAATGCATTGTTAACCGCTCCCGATCCAGCTTAAAGTGAATCAAGAGTCCAGTAGATTGTGAGGCACTTTGTCATTAATCACATTTTTCGCGTCCAAGGTTCGAAGACTCATTAAAGCCTCGCCATCAACACCGCTCGGCGGCGAGGCTATCAGCAGTCAAATTAAGAATCCTTTAAAAGGACACGATCTATTTTATTCTCTGGGCATGGCTAGTACGACGGGCCCGTATTCCCTTGGGTGAAGGCTCAAATTCGCGCGCCGCCCGCCGCCCGCCGCCGCGCTGGGCGCGCGCCAGCTGATGTTCTGCAGCGTATTTACATCGCAAGGTCACCTTTTATGGCCACTTTCTCAGATGCTATTAAACACATACATACATCAATAAATAAAAATATGAGAGTCCGTCTGTTGTTACAAAATGCAGCGTCGGTACGCGTACTGAGATTGATTTATTGTAATGCGGTAACTGTGTTCGGAAAAGTTGGCTGGAGCTGAGGAGTGTTCGCGCGCGCGTTACGTTGATATTGCCTATTTTATGCCCCATTCACAGAAATCACTTCCTCTGCTCCTCCACGAGATGGATCCATTAATCGTGCCTTGTATGAAACTGTCGACAGAATAATCTTATACTGAAATGGAATAAATAAAATGTTTCTATTGGTTGCTTGCATCTGTAGTTATCATTCTTTGTTACAAATGAATGCATGTGAAAGCTCGGCTGAAAGCTTTCCAAAAATTCAAACTTGTAGTAGATTCTGTAGGTACCTAGTTTAAGATTAATTGTAAAAATATTTTTGACGTCAATAAGTACCCGTGAAGGCTTATAATTAATATAGTAGGTACTAGGTTCATTTGACTGTAACTTTATTCAGTAAGCTACGAGAGCAGCGCGGGCAGAGCCA
>CAUJAO010000484.1:0-19075 GCA_963082485.1 Eudonia mercurella | reverse complement strand
GGTATGACAGGTTGGAAACAGGTAGTCTGCATTCAATTGTTGTACTAAAATCAGTTGCTGACCGTATCAGGTGTGCTCAATGATCGAAAGAAAACAAAGGTCGGTCACTGGCTCCTGTCCAAAACTTATGCCGCTACCCTGTATCGTTGGTTTACTGAGTTTTGTGCGTTTGAGAGTGTTTGTGAACTATGCTATAGTACCATAATGTGGGATAGGAATGTACCCACCTTTTAACTAAAGCAATAAGCAAACTGACTAAGTGTTAAGGGAATATAGTTATTGAGTCTTATTGTATAAAAATCTCATGGAAGTAATCTCAGTTGGAGTAGCAATATTAGATCTAAATGTAATAATTATAAAAAAAAATATTAAACTTACTTTATATAATTTTTCTTTTCGAATAAAGTACTTTAGTGCATTCATACTAGAGTTTTAACTCTAAAATTTAGTTATAATATTTTAATTATGGTTTTTGTTTTGCATAACGCTCATTTTATGTAAGTACCTACCTATAAAAATATAAGTTTAACACCTAATCAAATGAAATTATATTGAGGACATGTTGTGCTTATTATAATTATATAATGTTAAACAGATTGTTTGTTGTTGTTATTATAGCAAATGCGATAAACCCTGAATACTTATAGCAAAAATTATGACCTACCAAAAATGTATCAATTCTACTACCGATAAAATTCGAAAGGAACGCTTACCAAAACAGATAAATGCTCACCAAATTGTGTTTCCTAAAATATTATAAAAAGGATACAAATTATATTTTATTAAATGCCTTAAAAATATATGAATACCTTTTAACTGCATTTCAGACCAAATATGTTATTTTGTCACCAAATAGATAACACCAATATTTTATGCCACGAGTTTCAATTTGATAATTTTTGCTTTTTGTTGTCTAATAAAAAAAATAGTAGTAGTAGTATAATAGGCTATATAAAAAAGAAATGCGGTACGAAGTCCGCCGGGTCGGCTAGTATATTCTAATAAATAAATCTTTATATTAAAATTTATATTTAATTAATAGTTATTAACAATAACTGGGTATAATTAATATTTCTTATAGTCTTTTATGATAATGTAGGTACTTATTGTTGCTACTACTTGCCAAGGTTAACTGTAAAATATAAGCATTGTAATTTAAGGCAATAAATAAAATTACGTTTACCATACAGAGGCGGTGCTTTTGAAAATGTTGTTTCTCAATGAAAGTGAGTTTAAAATCAATGTCTACTAAAATAGAGACAAACCTCCTTCTACGGGCCTGCTGGAAGAAATTTCAATGAGAAATTAGCAGCACCCTTGTACTTGTCTATTCTTACTATGTTCTCCCTTCTTATTAGTTTGTGTGTAGGTACATAATTATAAATAAATAAATAACATTGTATACTTATTTTAAATTCTGTTCAAAAATCGGTACCTATAGTGAGCCCTATAGATGGGTAGTGTATTTTGATACAGGTGACAGGTGACAGTTGCGCTAGGCATATACCTAAATCAGATAATTAAATTACTCGTATTTCTTTAATTTCGGGAACGTGTTCTAGGCAACTGCCACGAACCTAGACCTAGACCTAGATCTTTCAGTTCAATTTACTTGCAATTAACTTATATTATACTCAATCTTATATTCTTTCTTAGGAAAATATATAGGTACAATTATTGTCATTTTTGGAGCCGGTGCCAGCCAACGAAATTTTTGGAGTCTGTGCCAGTCCGCGTTTGTAGTCCAAAATTTCATGCATAAGATTGAATGTACTATTATGAATATTATAGTATGTCGTTAAATGTTAATGTTAACACCTTGACTGCCAGTGTATCAATTTTGCACACGCCAGTTAACACAAGCGTGTGCAAAAATGATTCACTGCGCCCATTTTTTCCAAAGCGCTGTGTATCGCTAATGCACACGCTTTTCATATATTTAGTATCAAGAAAATAAAGCTCTGGCCTGGACGAATCTTATGGTGTATTTGGGTTGGCGTTACGACATATACTTAAAAATATAGCGACAGAGTTAGTAGGTGATTGAAAAAAAGGACATCTATGCTTGGCGGTTAACGTGTAGTTACCTTGCCTGGCACCGACTCCAAAAATAACAATAATTGTAGATGTAGATAGACTCTTATTGCTTACGGAAACATCAAATACACGAAAAGTCTTACATTTGTTGTGCACAAAGGCGGCCTTATCGCTTAAAGCGATATCTTCCAGGCAACAGTGGAAGACGGACAAACAAACTAACAAGCTTTCGCATTTACAATATTAGTTTGGAAGGATTTATAGCCGGAGTGGCTGAAAATACCAAAATTGCTATAGGTAGGTATGCCTACAATATTTGAGGAATTCCCTCAATTCCTCAAGGATTCCATCATCAGAACTGAGTTCCGGTGCCTGCCTTCTTTTGCTTTGTCGTAGTCGCTGAACTATCTTAATCGAGTTATGTTATCGCCACCCGTGAAATACTTATCATTGAGGAGTTCCGGTTATTCATCAGTTACACTTCATCAAATGATACTTTCTGAATGCAAATGCTTGACTTATTGCTGAAAATACCAAAATCGCTGTAGGTATGCCTACAATATTTGAGGAGTTCCCTCAATTCAAAAAAAGATCTTTCCAAATCGGTGTATAAATGACGGAGTTCTGAGGTAAGAAACATTTTAAAAAAAACCAAATTGATAACCTCCTCCTTTTTTGAAGTCTGTTAAAAACGAGAAATTGTATGGCAAAAGTTTAACTTCTCTCGTGTGTCGCCAGGAGGCGTTGCTTTAATGCCGTACTAATTTTCGTTTTCGTAAACGTAATCGAATGAATACGGATAGTAAACAAAACTCGCACTAGGCACCCAGTACGAAACACTGCATTGCTATTACAGAACCATGAGGCGCAAAGATTCAATGATTCAATACACCACAGATTCTGTTACTCAATCAACAATGAAGCATAAAATATGTTGGCACGTAACATTAAAGAAGCAATTTACTTATATTCTAATTAACTTAACTTGTTTTAGTGTATTTAACACGACAATCACAAGAACAGGGCAAAAAACAAGTTTTGTACAAAATGTTGATAGTCCAATACCACTATAATATTTAGCGCAAATGTTACTGAGCACTGTTGTACTGGTGAGTAGTGTATGTATTTTTAGTTATTTTTCTGAGAGAATATCGATGCGTAAATTCTTCAAAATCATAGAATAGTATTGTGTTACCAACATGTCACTAGATGGCGCTACTGCGAACCCATCTAATTCGTAAGTAAGGAGGGAAGAACAACAATACTGAAGTATGGAAAGGGGTATCATGAGACATAAGAGATGCAATTTACTTGTATTGGACTCATTTAATATCACAGCTACAGAGTAAAATGTCGAACAAGTCCCCATACAAAAAAATTCAAGTTAAGTACTGACGTACTTCATAGCGCAAACATTACGCAGCACTATATTGCTAATATAGAAATGTTAGGCGCAAAAATTTATTATTTTTCTCTTGATCAACAGCGAATACTTTAACATGTTATCACGTTACTTTATTATTCTTGTTTGAGTGTATTATTACGACAATACAATTACAATTACAATTACAAAGACAAAGTAAAGAATAAGTCTTTATATAAAATGATAACTACCATAAGAAATACGAAATTTTGCCGATTGACTTTATTTTTATTAACTTAACATACCATTTTAATATATATTACATTATAACTTAACATTTCATACCTTTTATTACTTGTAACGGGTAGTTATTATATGGAAAATTAACATATATTAGTACGATTTGTCTCCTAAATAAGCTAGAAAATTTGTATTAATACATTTTTTTTAAATGTTTTCTTGGTATCTTTGGTAAACCTTTATCTTCTGTCAGCCCTTGTAATAGAAGTTTACGTAGTTAAAGGTTAATTAAGATTAATGTACCTAATGTCCACATTATTGTATTATCAAATAAAAATATGATAATAAAATACCAAAGATTCATCAGGGTGGAGATTATTTATTACGAAAATCTTCGCTAGGCTTTGTTTATTGAACCAATGGAAAACTTTAGCAAACAATGACAATGCCCACTGGTTAATGAATCATTTTGAAACACATCTTACTAACACGTAAACTGTCGTAGATTATAAACGCATATAAAACATGTAATAGCGTTGTGTTATAAAGTCACTAGATGACGCTACTGCGAACTTATCCAAATCTTAGCTAAAGAGGGAAGATTAACAAAACTAAAGCATGAAAAGTGGTATCAAGAGACATAAGGGATGCAATAAATTTGCATTAGACCCATTTAATGCAACAATTACGGAGTAGAATGACGGTAAAGTCCCCATACAAAAAGTTTATAGTTAAAGACTATTGTATTTCGTAGCGTAAGCATCACGGAGCACCGCATTGCTATTATAGAAATATCAGGCGCCAAATTAGTTACTTTATTTATCTGTTACTAAATACAATAAAAATGTAATATGTTGTACATAAATTGAACAAATAACTTAATTCTACTTTATAAAATTTGTTTGATTGTATTTTATACGACTATAACAAAGACAGAGCAAAGAACAAGTTTCATACAAAGCGTTGATAGTTAAATACTATTATATTAGTGGGCGCAAACGTTACGAAGAATTGCGTTGCTATAAAAAATCCGTAGGCGTTATCATCAATTATATTACACTCTCAATTTTGCCAAATAAATTGCAAAATTAAGCTGATTAGCTTACATTAGTAATTTTACTATGGAATAATTTGCATCAAGACATTCTAGTACCTGTTAAAGCCCGTAATTAATGGAAAATAACTTTGAAATGCGGTAGGTGTATTGTCTTCTATAAAGCTACAATACCTTTGTAAACGCTTTATTTTCAATGTGTAGTCTTAAGCCTTTAAAGTAGTACGTAGTTTAAGAAAAACTTTGTCTTTGGAAGCTCCCCAAATATGGTTTTGTTCAATTTTAATAACTACCAAGGACTCATCATAAGGTTTTCGTGAAATTGCCTCTACTCAACACTAGATGGCGAAACGC
Organism: Eudonia mercurella; assembly: GCA_963082485.1. Classification (NCBI taxonomy): domain Eukaryota; kingdom Metazoa; phylum Arthropoda; class Insecta; order Lepidoptera; family Crambidae; genus Eudonia; species Eudonia mercurella. Next base: position 14,027 of record CAUJAO010000484.1, on the reverse strand, counting down.
GCTAGCGAAAAAGGTGTTCCTGGAATATAATAGTAGAGAAATTTTTGAATCAAACAAGACAAAATCTTTTAAAGATATCTAGCAAAAAACGCAATATTTTGATTTCTTTTCTTCCAGTGTGATTTCCTACCGACTGTGTCTGTTCAAAATACAAATTCTAGGAATATTTGTTTTTAAGCGCCATCTTGTGTTGGGACGACGTAAAGAAAACTTACGCCACCGTACAGTTACAAATATTAATATGTCGACATTTTTAATATAATATAAGTTAAGACTAACCCCTTTGTTCATAAAAACTATTTGAGCATTATTTAGTTAAATATTGTTTTGACAACGTCACACAAACGTCATTTTGAATTTGAGAAAAAGAGACAAAACAATGATTAAGCTAATAAAGCTTAAATAGTTTTTATGAATAAGGGGGTTAGGATTTAATAATGATGAGGATAATGTAATGTTTTAAAATGTTCGGGTAATGCCAGCCTCAAATAAATAACTATTGTAACACTTACTTTTTAAGGCATTTTTGTTTCGTTCTGTAGCGAGTTCTGAAACAATAACTTTGCGATGAGAAATACCCTCAGCTTTACGACAAGCAACACCAAATATTTTGTTAATATTTTTTTATGGAAAAAAGTATTAAAGAGGTATATTTTACCAAAAGGTGAGGAGTGAATTAGTTTATGAGATAATAATTTGAAAAAATATTAATTCTTTTAATGGAAGAAAGAAGTTCTGTAATATAGAACTTAATTGACTCCCATACCTCCCCCCCACCCCCCTCCCCCCGCGTAGTTAATAGGTGTTGCTTGATGTAAAGTGCTTCCGTAAAATGAACTGAAGTTTTATATCCGACTGTACCTCACTCTATTTAGAATTGAACTTTTGGCTGGTTTTCCGCTCGTCAATAGATGTCGCTATGAGTCTTTAAAACTGCGAATGTTAGATGAAAAGAATCTACTTGTATCATTGAAAACTCAGTGTTACCAGCTTATGATGGAATTTTCTGCGAATAAACAATTTTTCTCGAAATGGTTAGGGGCATGTATGTTCAATAAAGCTACACTTTAATAGATTAGAATAGAAAACGTTTATTATGATATAATTTATCATTTATTTATTTACAAAGAAATTTAATTAAATGAAATGTTCATTTGTTCATCACAGGTCATCACAAGGTCTTAAAAATATGATAATGGTAAATACATCTGTGATCAGTCCATAGATCATACAAATAAATTAGAAATAACACTAGGGATAATGAATAGTTGACAGTTAATAAATAATAGTTACAAATAATTCCAGAGCATTAAACGTATAATGACATCACTCAGTTCTTTAAAACATTAACCTATTAATGATAAACCTATTTTTTAATTAACCTGATGTGACGTTCGTCATACCTATTGTCCTCAGCATTGTATTGTTCAATTGACGTTTAAAATATTTATAAATATAAAATTTTATTTCAGTTAGGTATTTTTTATGCGCTCTCTTTACACACAAAATGGTACTTTTGTGTCATTAAGTGGTCACACAACGCAGTTTCGTCATCTTTGATTCAACAAAAAGTACTACATATTTGATTTACATGGTGTAATTTTTTTTTCGTTTTGGTTTCAGTATCGTGTTGTGTTGTTAGTGTAAAAGTGGGTGCCTAGTGCGAGTTTTATTTTCCATTCGATTAAAATTTGTATGACTTTGAAGACTTCTTTGAAAAAACGAGAGTAGTTTAAATTTTGCAATTTCTCGTTTTCATTATCGTCATTGAAATGCAAATAAAACTCGCACATATAGCACAATTTTTACTTGTTAGTTGATGAATTTTTGACCACTTCCGCTTGCCGTGCGAAGTTTATATTTGGTACACTCGTTCAGTTTGGGTGACCATACATTTATTTAAATGACATGATCTGATGCTGTAGCCAGGATCATTTCCACACGAAGGAACTCTTCAACGGCTAACAGTATCGACTTAATATTTTGAATACAGGTTACATATTCACAACAAAATATAACTTCAACCATGCACTGATGCTGCAGCCAGGATCATCTCCTCACGAGGGAACTCCTCAACGGCTAACAGTATCGACTTAATATTTTGAATACAGGTTACAAACTTAAAACTAAGCATAATTTTAAGCATAAACTGATGCTGCAATCAGGCTCGTCTCCTTAAAAAGGGAACTCCTCAACGACTAACAGTATAGACTTAATTTTTGAATACAGGTTGAATTTTTAAAACTAAGCTTAATTTTAAGCATAACTTGATGCTGCAGCCAGGATCGTTTCCACACGAGGGAACTCCTCAACGGTTAACAGTATCATCTTGATATTTTGAATACTCGTTAACTACCTACGCAGGTTAGGTATGTATACTGTATATAACTAAGTTCTTTTTAACCGACTTCAAAAAAGCAGAAGGTTCTCAATTCGGTTGTATGTTTTTTTTTTAAAAGGTTTATTACCTTATAACTCCGTCATTTATACACCGATTTGGAAAATTCCTTTTTCATTTGAAAGGATATACTTCCAGATTGGTCCCATTTTTATCAAAATCCAGTTTTGATGATGGAATTCTTAAGGAATTGAGTGAACTCCTCTAATATTGTAGGCATACCTATAGCGAATTTGGTATTTTCAGCAATAAATCAAGCATTTGCATTCAGAAAGTATCATTTGATGAAGTGTAACTGATGAATAACCGGAACTCCTCAATGATAAGCATTTCACGGGTGGCGATAACAAAACTCGATTAAGATAGTTCAGCGACTACGACAAAGCAAAAGAAGGCAGGCACCGGAACTCAGTTCTAATGATGGAATCCTTGAGGAATTGAGGGAATTCCTCAAATATTGTAGGCATACCTACCTATAGCGATTTTGGTATTTTCAGCCACTCCGGCTATAAATCCTTCCGAACTAATATTGTAAATGCGAAAGCTTGTCAGTTTGTTTGTCCGTCTTCCATTGTTGCCTGGAAGATATCGCTTTAAGCGATAAGGCCGCCTTTGTGCACAACAAATGTAAGACTTTTCGTGTATTTGATGTTTCCGTGTGCAATAAAGAGTCTACTATACGACTATCTACACTGATGGAATTTCCCGTCCCGCGCTGTAGGTATAATTAGCGGGCCACCTTACGCACGACCGTGCGTGCATATGGCGCGCAAGTTGTTCAACAATGTTTCATTTGTGATGTTGTTTCTCGTTTTCTTTGCTTGTCTTGTCTTTTGATAAATAGATCGAAAAAAAACAAATCACTAAAAAGCGAGAAATAAACAAAAATTTTAACAAAACAAAAACCGACTCCAAAAAGTTAGACTGAAAAAATTGCACTAAAAAAATTGGTTGTCTGTAAAGTCGGTTTACTGACGATAGTTGAACGTGACAACGTCTTAAGAAGGTATCGGGGGGTGTTAGGGGTGTCGGGAGGCGTTGGGGGTGTCGGGAGGTGTTGGGGGTGTTGGGGGTACGTACCGCGGTGGCGATGCCGGCCACGGGCTTGCACAGCAGCCTGCAGCAGCCCGTCGAACAGGTAGGCGGGAGGAGTTGGGGGTGTTGGGAGGTGTTGGGGGTGTCGGGGGGTGTTGGGGGTACGTACCGCGGTGGCGATGCCGGCCACGGGCTTGCACAGCAGCAGCAGCCCGTCGAACAGGTAGGCGGGAGGTGTTGGTGGTGTCGGGAGGTGTTGGGGGTGTCGGGGGGTGTTGGGGGTAAGTACCGCGGTGGCGATGCCGGACACGGGCTTGCACAGCAGCACGGCTAAATTTCTACTCAGCGGATTGTGCTTCTTTGTCGCTCGTTCCGCGCTCTCGCTTGCACTTCAAGCCTTACATGGAACGCCTCAGAGCGAGGTAACGCCGAACTTTTTCGTGCGTGCAGCCGGCTCTATCGAATTATAAGACGTTTTCACGTCAAAAGTAAAAAATAATTGCGTGTTTAGTTTGTTCAATTTACAGTTTCAGTTAAAATATATATATACATATATATATATATACGAATGTATCTTACATAAATATATATAAATATATATATATATATATGTACGTACATATTATGTAAGATACTTACATTCGTCGTGAAATGCGTCGAAACGTGAACATTCTCCTAACGCAGTCCTATTATAACTACTTTAAACAACGCCGAGAAGCATAATGCAGAGCGACGTGAACATCGTGAAATGCGTCGAAACGTGAACGTTCGCCAATGGTAAAAATCGCGCATCTTAAACTTGTCTACATTTATGTAAGATACTTACATTCGTCGTGAAATGCGTCGAAACGTGAACATTCTCCCAAGGCAAAAATTGAGTCGAAACGTGAACGTTCGCCAATGGTAAAAATCGCGCATCTTAAACTTGTTTACATTTTACCCCCCTCCCTAAATTTGTAATTATACATACATATATATATATATACATTATTTATATATATATATGTACGTACATACATATTATGTAAGATACTTACATTCGTCGTGAAATGCGTCGAAACGTGAACATTCTCCCAAGGCAAAAATTGAGTCGAAACGTGAACGTTCGCCAATGGTAAAAATCGCGCATCTTAAACTTGTCTACATTTTACCCCCCTCCCTAAATTTGTAATTATACATATATATATATATATGTATGTATGTATGTATGTATAATTTACACTTAGAATAATAACGCCTAGAACGATAGTGTCAAACAAAGTTCGTCAAAATATTGAGGCACAAAATACTCCGTCGTGTGCGTCAGCAGCTTGTCATTACACACACAACCGTACGAATAAATGTTGCAAGTAAAATGGTAATTTCCCCAAACTCGGGGTAAATGGGTAAGTCACTAAACACTTATCTTGTTTCAGTTTAAAAATTGTATTGTTGTTACATAATATGATTTTTTAATTACTTCAAATTTTTTATGTGAAAATAGCCACAAAGTCAATAGTCACAAAAAGAAAATTGTCTTCTATAATTATTACATATTATTTTATTATATTAACAGCATACATGAATAATATTAACTGTTATATACATTAAGATGTTTTCATTTAAGTTTGTGATTATTATTTAAAAAAGTAAAAATTGTAAGGTACATACAAACATAAATAGTCACGCCTCAATCCCTCAGGAGGGGTAGGCAGAGACAATGGACTGCCACTTCTCTCTTAAACTATTTGGAAGCATAATTTTTATTTCATTATGCATTGAATATTATTTCGAGCCTTTAGCTAACTAAAATATAAGATAAGATGGCGGTGAAGCTACGACTACCACAATTTTCATATCATTAGCTACTTATTTAAAGATACTTACATATAACACGAAAACATGTACATCTAATGTTATGTAAATGTAACAATGTTTGGTGATAAATAAGAATGCCAATATTTATTCATTTACTTTATTGCACAAAAATCAGTCTTATCAGAAAAAAATACTGTTATAATATTTTTTCATCATGTAGTTTAAAATCCTTGTAGCTGTAACTATTTTCTAAATAACTGGCGCTTTGTCAACAGCAATCGTGATAAATTGTCTTTCTTGGACTCTAGACTTGGATAAAAACAACTCTAAATAAAAAAACTCGGAACACAAAATGGGGTAAAAGTTTTCCTACATCTAGCAAAACATACATGGAATGACATATTACAAATTTACGAACATTAATATCGTTTTTTACGAAAAAATAGACATTGATTAGCTGTTCTTACAGGTGAAATGTAATCTTAGCATCCTTTTTGCTAGATTCTGACTTGTAAAAGCATCCTTTGATGGCACAAATCGTCATTATAAACAAAAATTGCGGAGCTGCTTACGACACGACGTGACCTTGGATACTAGCGAGCCGTTCGGCCAACCAAGCCACATATGGCTTGGTTAAACTTGCCTCAATCGCCGTGCGCGTACTCGGCTTCTAGGCGTTATTATTCTAAGAATTTACAAAATGTAGACAAGTTTAAGATGCGCGATTTTTACCATTGGCGAACGTTCACGTTTCGACTCAATTTTTGAGTCGAAACGTGAACGTTCGCCAATGGTAAAAATCGCGCATCTTAAACTTGTCTACATTCCCCCCCCCTCCCCTCCCCCCCTCAATTTTGTAATTATTTAATTATACATAAATACACACATAGGTATGCATGCATGCACATATATACATGTACTTACATACATATTATGCAAGTAAAAAATGGGATGGGGTAGGACACACACTAGTATATGTATGTAATAAATGACTAGATATGTGGGTACACAAGTCTTTATTTATTTTCACACTCATGCACAGCAAGTAGGTAATAAGATAGCAACAAACATTTTAATGTAGGTACAGGTAATCAATTATTTATGGTAATGTGACAATTTATTTATACATGGAGTACACACAACAGATGACACTCAACATTAACACAGAATACAATTGGCAATGGTAACTACCATGATACACACCTCCACACAACAATGATGAATATCTAATTAATTTACAACTACAATCACTACTATGCAATACATTTACATTTAATTGTATTCAAATAATAATTATAATTTTATTAATTAGTTGCAATGAAAACAAGCATTAAACGGGCAACGGGGAATTTCAAAATGTTATGATAATTAAAAAAAAACATTACACATTATTATTATTATACCTATGTAGGTACCTAGTATTGATATAGGATATTTCAATATAATTCTAATAACACTGTTTTGTTTTATAATCCTAATAATGGGTAGGTACTCCTAATGTTATATACTCAATAAATGTTTAACATATTGTGTGTAAGGATGGTTGGCAATTACCTAATCATAAACATATAGCTAGAGGTAATATATATTATAGTGTTATTATATCAATACTTTGTTGTTTCATTTATTCATTGTACAATTTTTTATATAATATTTTTATCTAAATGTAGAACTTACACTTTATATATTTAATTAGGTACATACATTATGAGGCATTACCACTGAACAGGATGATACAACCTACCTACCTACCTACATAGCTAGGTACTTACTAACTTACTCACTTTGTGAGCACATAAAGGTACCTACCTATTATAAATAATAACACCACAACAACTGTTCACGCCTAAATACGCACGGGGCGAAGGGCGCGCGGGAACAGCATCGCGACGAGAGCGCCGAGGACGCACGACCGGGCTGCTCGGCGGTCGTCGGCTGTCATGTCCTTCACTTGCACACACGCCTCCGGCAAGGACGGCATTGTTTTTATTAATTCTAATTTGTACGTTGACCAGATGTTGTAAAGAGTAAACTATAAATCGTATCATCATCAAAGGTTGCATCATTTCTTGTCCTGCCTATACAAGAAAAGTGGTGCCGTGACCAGGATTGGAAAACTGAGTTGGGTGGAGGAGAAAGCCACGCCACGAAGGCAATTGGTGAGCTCGTTCCTTTTTCCTTCCCTTTCAGCACATCCTACCTATCCCAAATCTATTGGGACAAATAACGTTGCTTGTTAGTTTCTGAGTTAGAAGATTTTCACGTGTCATTTAAATTAGCATAGTCATAGATCTATCTTATCTTAAGTAAAACAAGATGGCGTCCTAGCTAGGGGTCCCGAATAATTTTGACGTCACATTTTAGCATATTTCCCTCCTTGTATTTAGTAAATTTCATAATCCGAAACTAATTATTTCAATATTTACAGGTTTAATTAAATTTAATGGTAAATAAATACGTATAGAATAGACGACTGCCTGCCTCTCATAGTCGTACCAAACATAAAGTGCAAGCACGCTATCGTATTGGAAGGTAAAAAGGTAAACCTGGTGAGAAGTGAAAGGATCCTTTTTGGAAACAACCTGAGGTATTTATTTAACTTTCTATTTTTTTTGTTTTGGCTAAATTTCGTTCTTGATTCCCACATCACTATGGCCGTTGCCGCAGAGAAAGATAAACTCATTAAAAGACGTAGTTGTGTTAAAGGTCAATTAACCATGTATAAAAATTATTTAGAAAATATTCAGAAAATTGAAGTAAATAAGTTGTCATCTCAGCAACTGTCTGAATTAAGGTTAAGACTAACAAAATTAGAGAGGAACTTAGCAACCTTTGACAATCTACAAACCGAGATAGAAATAATGTCCGATAATTCCAGTGATCAAGTAGCAGAAAGGGAGACTATAGAAAGTACATTTTTTAATTTAATGTCTAGCACTCAGTCTATCATTGAAGAAGCTAGTATTATTGTGAATCGTCGACAGAGTTTAGCAAATACTGCTGCAAATCAGTCTTGTAGTTTTGATCATTCTTTAATTAATAATAACATATCATTACCCACTATTAAGTTACCCATGTTTGATGGATATTACAGTAAGTGGTTAGAGTATAGGGATACATACCTTTCATTAATTCACAATAATAACAGCATAAACTCAATTAATAAGTTTCATTACTTACGGTCTTCGCTGGAGGGTGGAGCTGCATTAGTCATTAAATCTATTGAGTTTTCCGCAGATAACTATACAGCTGCATGGAACCTTTTATGCGATAGGTATAATAACAAAAGATTATTGATCAACAACCACATAAAGGCATTATTTAGTATCGATGTTATGGTAAAGGAGTCGGACACTTCTCTTCGTTTCATCATAGACCATGTAACAAAAAATTTAAGTGCTTTAAAGAATTTAGGTCAACCCGTTGATCACTGGGACTCATTAATTATTTATTTAGTCGCTACAAAATTAGATATTTTCACAAATAGAAAATGGGAAGAATTTAGAGGATCACTAGATGATATTCCCACTTTGCAGGAATTCATTAGTTTTTTACGAAACAGAGCAGATTTTTTAGAAACAGTAAAAAATAACAAAAATCCAAAAAATGATAGGGTATCTAATTTTGTATCGTCTGGTCAAACGTCAAGTAACTATAGTAACAGATTACAATGTATAGGGTGTAAGCAATCTCACCGTTTGCATGAATGTCCTAGATTTATGTCTATGACCTTGGAGGATCGCAATAATTTTGTATCTAAAAATAAATTATGTGTAAATTGTTTAAATACAGGACATTATGCAAGCACCTGTAAATATAGTCCGTGTAAAACATGTAGATATAAGCATAACACACTATTGCATAGGCCGAAGTTGCAAAATAACAACAACGGCGTGAATAATAATAATTCGCAATCACTCGTGTCACGAGTGCAGAGCGACGATCAGCTGTGCGCCGGCGCCGGCGCCAGCGCTCCCGAGCCGGTTTCCTTATCTACTATTGAGGCGACGGTAGCGATCCCCGCGCAGCTGATTCTTTTGTCTACGGCGCTTGTTCAAGTTGTAAACAACTCGGGCAAACTGTTTGTAGTGCGCGCTTTGCTTGACAGCGGAAGTCAAATAAGTTTGATAACTGACTGTCTACGCGCCAAGTTAGGGTTATGTAGTGTAAAGAACGAGCGGCCTTTGAATGTTTCAGGTATAGGAAACACTAAGTTATGTATATCAGATAGGTGTAATTTTGTAATAAGGTCGATGAAAGGTAGTTTCTCGTCCGAAGTAAATAGCATGGTAGTGCAGCGTATAACTAGTGTGTTACCAAATGTAAATGTAAACGCACAAACTTTGAATATTCCTAAAAATATTTTGGATAATTTAGCAGATCCACAGTTTTATAAACCCGCTGAGGTAGATATATTAATTGGAGCGGATTTATATTGGGAAATAATCTGTGGTAATCAAGTAAGACTAGGGAAGGGTAAACCCACTTTGCAGAGTTCAAGGTTAGGTTGGTTGATTTCTGGTCCATTGAGTGAACAAGGATCCGGTAATAATGCGGTAAGCTGTCAACTAAACTTAGATTTGAATAATATAGTGAAAAAATTTTGGACAATAGAAGAATTACCCTCCTCGAAAGTAGTAAAAAATAGTGAAGAGGAATTTTGTGAAAATCATTTTGTGGAAAATACGTATAGATTGCAAGACGGTAGGTTTTGTGTAAAAATTCCGTTTCACACTTCACCTGACACATTGGGTGACTCACTGCAAATGGCGAAACGGCGTTTTTATAATTTAGAAAAAAGATTTGATAGACAGCCGCATTTGAAAGAATCGTATGTAAGGTTCATTAACGAATATAAGGAATTAGGTCATTTGTCACCTTCACGTAAAATCGACACCGCGTACTATTTACCGCACCACCCGGTTTTAAGAGAAAAAAGTGAAACAACGAAACTCCGTGTCGTGTTCGACGCGTCCGCGAAAACCGCTACCGGGCGGTCGTTAAATGATATACAGGTTGTCGGCGCGGTTGTACAAGATGATTTGTTTAGTATATTATTAAGATTTAGGCAGCATAGTTTTGTAATCACAGCAGACATAGAGAAAATGTACCGACAAATAATTGTCAATGAAGATCAACGGCAATGGCAGATGATTGTATGGAGAGAAAATTCCAACGAGTCTTTACAATATTTTAAGCTGAACACAGTGACATACGGCACTGCGTCAGCGCCCTTTTTAAGTACTCGCTGTTTATTTCAGTTAGCCCAGGAGTGTAGTGATGAAAATGCAAAAACTGTCTTGGAACGTAGCTTTTATGTTGATGACGTATTATTCGGGTTTGATAATGAGATAGAATTGGAAAAAACAATAAAAACAGTAGTAAAAATTCTAGATTCAGCTGGATTTAAGTTGAGAAAATTTCGAACAAATTCTAATGTAAAAATTCAAGAAAGCAATTCAAATGAAGATCAAACATTTTCCGATTTAAAGGCAATAACGAGTACACTGGGGTTGATTTGGTCTCCGTTGTCAGATAATTTCATGTTTCCGGTAAATATAAACTTAGATAAAGGTATTACAAAAAGAACATTGTTATCTATTATCGCGAAAATATTTGATCCTTTAGGCTTGTTGAGTATTTTTATTATTAAAGCTAAATTAATAATGCAAAGTTTATGGAAATGTAACTTAGATTGGGACGATAAGGTTCCTGATGATATCATGGTAATGTGGTTAACTTTTGTAAAAACTATTAATTCACTGTCGTGTGTAACTGTTTCAAGACATGTTTTGTGTAAGAGTCCCGTAAACATTGAAATACATGTGTTTTCAGACGCCTCTCAGGCGGCCTATGGCGCTTGCGCTTATGTTCGCTCAGTGGATAACAAAGGAAAGGTATTTGTGAAATTGCTATGTGCTAAGTCGAGAGTGGCTCCGATCAAGCCTGTAACGATCCCTCGACTCGAGCTGTGTGGGGCGCTGCTAGCTGCTGAGGTGAGCGCGAAGGTCAGGCGGGCCTTGCGTTGTGAAGTAGCGAAATGTGTACATTGGACGGATTCCATGGTTGTAATTGGGTGGATACATACCACATCAAGCAAAAAATTAGACGTATTTGTAGCAAATCGAGTAAACGAAATTAAAAAACTTACTAAAAATTATGAATGGAGATATGTGCCAAGTGGTGACAACCCTGCTGACCTTGTATCACGTGGTGTAGAAAATTTCGATGTTAGAGTGTCTAATTTTTGGTGGGGAGGTCCCGAGTTTTTAACTCACGATGAGTCGCAATGGCCTACTAAAAAGTACAATTCACATAGATTGAACAACGAGAATGAAGTAAATGTATTGCACAATGTGATAGATAAATATGGTAAAAATGAGGTCATAGACTTTTCTCGTTATTCAAGACTTACTATATTAAAACGTATAATAGGATATGTTCTTAGATTTATAAATAACTGTAAACATTCAAAAAATAAAAATGTATCTTTAACATTAACTGTAGAAGAATTAAACAATAGTATAGTCGCATTAGCAAAGTTATCTCAATATGAGTCATTTAATACTGAACTACAGTCTCTTAAGAATAATCAGTTAATATCGAAAAAATCTAGAATCTTATCACTCAACCCATTTTTAGATAAATTAGGTGTAATTAGGGTTGGCGGCAGAATTGAAAATTCAAATTTTACTTATGATAAAAAACATCCCATACTTCTTGACTCAAAACATCGTTTATCTATTCTTATTTTTGAAAATGAACATAAACTTCTTATGCATGCGGGTCCGCAGTTGTTGTTAGCATCTGTGAGGGAGCAGTTTTGGATAGTTAATGCTAGAATTCTGGCTAGAAGCATACCGAATAAATGTGAGGTCTGTAAACGTTTTAGAGGTAAAACTTTGCAGCCAATGATGGGCAACCTGCCAAATCAACGTCTCACTCCGGGCATTCCGTTTGAGGCGACAGGCGTTGATTTCGCAGGTCCTTTTTTTATAACAGATAGAAAGGGTCGTGGTTGTAAAATTAGTAAATGTTATTTGTGCATATTCGTCTGTTTTACAACCAAGGCTCTTCATTTAGAAGCAGTAAGCGATTTAAGTAAAGAGGCATTTATTTTGAGCCTAAAAAGATTTATTTCACGGCGTGGCAAGCCAAAGTTTATATTTTGCGATAATGGTACTAATTTTGTGGGAACTAAGAACGAATTAGATAAGTTAATTTTGCATAATAAGGAGCATTTAGCTCAGGTTGGTTCTGATGAGGGAATCACATTCCAGTTTTCACCAGCGTACGCACCTAATTTCGGCGGGCTATGGGAGGCAGGAGTAAAGTCTGCAAAGTTCCACTTAAAGAGAATTTTAGGAGATAAGCATTTAACATTTGAGGAACTTGCAACGTTATTTTCCCAAGTAGAAGCCATCCTTAACTCCCGTCCCATATGTCCCATGTCTTCCAATCCAAATGACCTATGTCCATTAACTCCCGGGCATTTCCTTATTGGAAAACCAATGACGTCACTCCCAACGCATCAGTTAACTGATATTAACATGAACAGATTGGACAGATATAATCAGTTAGAACAAATGCGACAGCATTTTTGGTCACGTTGGCATCATGAATATATCGCAGAGTTACAACATCGTACGAAATGGCAGCAGCAACATTCTAACCTCAAAATAGGAGATTTGGTTATAATTAAAGAAGACAACTTGCCACCTTTAAAATGGCGTATGGGAAGAGTTCATGCACTGTTTCCTGGTACCGATGGTATATCTCGAGTTGCAGATATCGACACTAGAAGTGGTATACTACGTAGAGCTCTCAGCAGATTGTGCCCACTTCACCTCGAGGACTTCAGCGCTCAGGAGTTGAAGACGTCTCCTTCAACGGGGGAGGATGTTCACGCCTAAATACGCACGGGGCGAAGGGCGCGCGGGAACAGCATCGCGACGAGAGCGCCGAGGACGCACGACCGGGCTGCTCGGCGGTCGTCGGCTGTCATGTCCTTCACTTGCACACACGCCTCCGGCAAGGACGGCATTGTTTTTATTAATTCTAATTTGTACGTTGACCAGATGTTGTAAAGAGTAAACTATAAATCGTATCATCATCAAAGGTTGCATCATTTCTTGTCCTGCCTATACAACAACAATGCAATAAAATTTGTAGGACTTACTGTTGTTCACTTTACCTGGGTATAATATCTATAGCCAAGCTATGATAAGAGATACAATATGTCTACCTAAGTATCTGTAAAAAGTTAGTGTATTATGATTTGTAAGGTTATAGGAACATTAGATTTTCAAGTTACTTACATGTAGGTGCCTTTCTAGTGTAGGTTTTTACCCCTTGTAGATTTTATATAAGGTGATGAAACTATCTTTCTGGTTAGGTTAGGTTAGATACCTATAGTTTTCATAGAAAGAAAGAAAGAAACATTTATTTGTTTATTACATAAAATATATTAAGGTAAGGGTAGCGCTCTTAGCTACATACAATGCTTATAAAATAGCTACAACAAAGTATTAACAAAAGGTATAAGGTAAAGGTAAAGTATAGGTACATTCAATTTAGTTATTTGTTTATGTAATGTGTACAATATGATGCCCGTCTGCTTCAAAATTAGATAAATTCCTAAACTAATTGACACCGCCAAGTTGTATGCTTTGGTAATAACTCCTAATTTTCGCCTTAAAACTGTTAATAGAAGACAGCTGGTTACGCAAGGGAGGTGGAATATCGTTCCATATTTTGGCGGCGGCATACTTAAAACTACCTTTGCATGATGCCGTTG
>CAUJAO010000483.1:0-18522 GCA_963082485.1 Eudonia mercurella | reverse complement strand
CTCACTGGCGCTCTCATGTTACCAATCTGAGTGAAAGCCTGCTTGCATTTCCAAGCGAAAACGAAACTTAAACAAAGCATTAATAGCAGGTAATCATCTAAAAAAAGAAATGATAAGGTCTGATTGCGGCCTCTGACAGTTATACGATCATCCGCCCATGACTAACTAAACTATATCTTGCTTAGTTTTTAAACGGTAGAACTTTAATTCAGCTGTTAATCATTTCCCTTGCTACAAAAACGTTGGTTTTACGTAGGCCGAATTTCATGACATAGTACTTACTCTTAATCGCTATTATAGATATTTGAATTTCAGTTGTCAAGTTGTGGTGTATCATGTAGTAGGTATTAACGCCACACGGCAACTCAGCTTGAAATACCTTTATTATTTATGTCACCTATGTAATTATGTATGTCCATTTAGTACATAGATAAAGTTCGATTTGATACCCGCCGCCCGCCGCCCGCCGCCGGCGAGCGCCCGGCTTAGCTCGTGTGCGCTGCGCCCGTAATCGGCGCTGGTTCGCTAATGGAGCGGGATTAACTCCGCCACGCATCGCGCAATTACGCACACGAGACTTTTTAATATGAACTCTGAAGCGCCTACTCACGGGGCGTAATTGAAGAACGCGAGGGGAGCTCAACAATTTTTAAGAAAACGACTCGCAAACATGTTTACGCCCAACCTGTGTGTATCCCTTCTACCGAACGAGCCGCATGTTTACGCCCAACCTGTGTGTATCCCTTCTACCGAACGAGCCGCGATTACAATATCACAACGCTTTGGCAACAATAATGGAGTCGGCACCTGGAAGTTTAAACGTGACAATGGCCGCCCCGGGAGCCGGCCGCCATTGTCCGCGCCGGCCGCGGCTCCATTACGGGCGTCGCGACTCGCGACGCGCACGAAGGGTGAAGGCGGCGCACAATGTCTGCTTAATTAATTATTGTCACGGTACAAAAAATATTTGCAATCTGGCAAATAAGAATTTGATTTCACGTACTACCTTTTAAGTGCGCTTTAATGCTATGAATGCGGATCATAAACCTAATAATATTTAATAATTAGAAATGAAAGTTCTTCCCACAGAAGTGGGTACAGTATCTGCTACCTAAGTGTTAAATGCTTTGTTAAATTTTAATTCGTTTACTTTTAATTAATCTAAATAGCATGTTTTACTGCTCTGCGAATTAGTTTCTTAACTTTACGAAACAGTAGACAATTAGCGAGCTCGTTAGTTATAATTCTACGTCTTTAAAGTATTTCATAACCGGGACGTAAATTTTCATTTTGTTACTTAAATAAATTTTAGCAAAGCACAGCAGCAAATACGACTGTATAAAGCTTACCGGGTCGAAGAACATTGTAGGTACTTAGGTATAACCGAAATACCAAATAGTCGTTTAATGCCAAATAGATGAGGCAATTTGTAGTGAGTAATTAAATACAACGGAATGAGGCTCCTTGATTTGACCGCTCACCGTTTGGGCATAAGCATCGGCCGGGATTCCGATGGCGTTTGATTGGAGGCGCGCCCGCGCAGCCGCGCCGTGCTCTTTGTCGGCATTCCCGCGGGAGCGCGGGGAGGGGCGGGGGAGGGCGTTTGATCTCGCCGCCACGGGGCACGCCTCTGCTGCCACAACCTCCATTTTATCACTGGCCAAGGTTATGGCATGAAATTGTCGCGTGGCATCAGGCATCCAACCATCGCATGATCTATATTTTTGAAATATATTTTTCTTTTATACCTACCCAAGCATACGGTTCACTCGCCTGATGGAAAGGGATCGTCGTAGTCTTTAGACACATACTTAGGTCAGGCAACGCCAGGGGTTGGCAATATAGTAGGTAAGTATACACAATAAGTGTCATTAATAATAAATGATGTATAAAAGCCGGCACGTGCGGCGTTTACTAATAAGAATGGAACGGGAAACAAAAAGCTGAAGTTTAAGGCGTAATCATTATGAAAGCAATAAACATGAAACAGTCATAATTATAACTTAAACAAGTAGGTAGGTTTACCATTTTAACCTTTAAAACAACTTTTCCAAAAACCAATGGTTAATTTGAACTCAAGTCGTAAAAAAACGGCACCCCTGCGTGTATAGTTTGGTTTTTAATATAAGTAGGTAGGTACCTATTTTTATACAGGAGCACATGTTATTTGATTACCCACGCATACACTGTGCCCGGGGAGACGCAGTTGGTTATGAGTTGTGATAGGGACTCTCTCCCCGACTTCCTCAAGAAAAAACACTTGGTGACCAGGGTGTTTCTTTTCAGCCCTACGAAGCAGTTTGGATGTTCGTGTCAGAGCTGCCCTGAGCCCAGCAGTCGAACATTTTTAGACTACGAGTATATGATAATATTAAGAATACTTACGGTTGTGACTGTAAATAAAATTATTTAGGATAAAAATAGTAAACACAATCAAGTTTACAATTTTAATTGTTATGAATTTGTGTTTGAGGAAGAAGCAATGTACTCGTAACTTTTCAAATAATACCTATTGTAATTCATCGGTGCACTATTTTGGTATTTCTATCTAACTTCGTTAAAGTTTTACTGTAATTCCATTTTTATGTAGTTATTCTCCTTATTTTTTCACATACTTAAATTATATGTACTTATATTATATCCCGTTACATTATGGGACAACCATGATGACAGCTGAGCTGACCAATCGCGGTGTACTACTACGAGTCATAGGCATAATTATCGCAGACTAACGCAGCTAATCATCGTGTGCTGCGGTTATTTAATATAATCATCACTTAAACAATACGTACTTTGAACTAGATTGAGGTTTTACTTTATTTTAATAATATCTTTTCAGTACTAAGAAAGTAATAACTTAGCACTTTTGCTTAAAGCTTTTTTTATTGTGAGTTCGTTTCTGCATTCTGCGACACAGATCGTGCGGCTCCAGCTCCGTGCTGCAGGGAGGTTTAACAGGAACGAGTGCTCGGCCACTGACTTCCTTATCGGCACTGAGAAATCCTGCCAGTATATCTCGCACATCTAATCCTGCGATGGCCATCACTCGCAGACATTACAAACCAGTCTCAACGCAACGACAGCACGATGATCATTTTAAGAAGGTTCCATTATAGGTCTAAGTTAGTGTTAATCGCCTTAAGCTTTGCAATGTCTAATGCACCCACAGATCTACTGCATCTGTCATAAAAAAAATATTTTTTTTATATTTAGTCGAAATGTTTTAGTAAGTAGGAATTGTTTTATCATTTGTAGCATTTAGGCCCACCGCCTACTTAATTTAGTTAACACTTACATAAAAGCAATGCTATTTATTATTATGATTTTAGAATGGCAAATGAGAAGTTTATGCGTAACACGTTCAACACATTCATAGATACACAGTTTATTATACTCACATTTATTTTACTTCTTATTTAATCTCGACTTTCAGAGGTGTACAAAAGTTTACTAAGAATAACATACAGAAACTCTATCTTTGAAAACCTTTGCCCCATGAAGGAATCAGGAAGTAATTAACATTAAAATTATCTTTATAACTAAAATTGTCTGAAGCTAAGTATATGAATGTTATCCTTGTGGATATACCTACGGCGGGAGACTTGTACTTAAGGGGCATGCATGCCTAAATAACATCAACAGAAATATCTACTAATGTCTACTTTTTAGATTTGGTCTGGAAACTAGAAATATTGATGTGAGGAACCTCATGCATAACAATGTAAATGACTCTACAATGCATGACCGTAAGACGCGCATCGACTTCTCGCGGGCAGGTGCTAAGCTTCGTCATAATATTACTAAGTTATTCTGTTTCATGTAAACTAATTACCGGAGTATACGCTCTCTAGTTAGGAGTGCGTTAACATAAGTATTTGGGAAGATTAACTTATGGCAGCGTGCCGCGCGCCCTGCGATTGTATGCGCGCACTGCGCCCGCGCCGTAATCAATCCAACTACAGCATTCCGCGCCCGCCGCATGCTTGGAAATGATATTTCAATCATGTTATGTCAAAAACGAAATCAGAATGTGTGTGTAGGCAGCACATGACTTGTACAGTCAACATCAAAATGAGCTTCCTAAATGGTTTTACAATATACTTACTTATATACCTATTCTCTTTACCTTTAGGAAGAATAATGTGTTCCACGTAAGCCTATTTATGCTTAGTTTAATACAGCTTGTAGTTGCTAAACACATAAGTACGAAGAGCACATTCTAAAAAAGATGACGATGAAAACTTTTCCAGAGTTAACTATTCTTTTCTTACTCTATGTAAATGATCTCACAAAAATAACGAATTTTCATTGTTCATTATACGCAGATGACATTGCTGTAGTAATAAGTGAAAAATCAGATAAAAATCTAAATGGCTTAATAAACTCAACCGTTACTGACATTATAAATTGGTTAAATTCTAACAGGTTAGCGGTGAATGTAGATAAAACCAAATCAGAGGAGTAAACCAAACTACATTTCAGGAATTGAGTTTGATGATTAAATGCACATGGAAACCGCATATTGGAAAAATATGTAATAAGCTCAATAAATTTGCGTACGCTCTATGGCGCTTCGTAAAAATTAGTAATAAACAAACTGCATTAAAAGCTTATCATGGATACGTAGCTTCAAACGTAAGGTACCTACGGAATAGTGTATGGGGCAACTCTGTAAAAATTTATAGGGTATTTATTGCTCAAAAGCAATGCGTGAGAGCCATTGCTAATGCTGACTCAAGAACCACCCGCGGGCCTTTGTTCAAGTCCTATGGATTGCTAACAGCCCCGAGTATGTAAGTAGGTACTTAGGTATATTCGAAACACGTGTCTTTGTCAAATTGCACTTAGAGCTGTATAAAACGAAAAAACAATGTTGTAGTTTTAATACTATTTATCTCAACAGATTATGTTTCCCTAATGCAAAAACAGAAATATGTAGTAGGAATAGCACGCCAATGTTAGTAAAATTTTTCAATAAATCTTCCCTTATTCACGCTACTACACGCTGAATGAGTTTTTCAAAGGTAACTTAACTTGACCCTATACTGTTATTGCTTGATAATTTAAATAACTTAAAATAATATTATTTTCGACATTTATCTTGATTAGTATTTTTATTTATTTTTATGTATCGACATTGTATGCCTGAGTATTATATAATTTAGAGTAAGTATTTTAATGTTTTATTTGGTTTAAAATGGAATTGTTCCTAATTTGTGTCATACATATAATCATATTGCATGCTGTAAGACAGTTAAATATGTGAGACTCACGAACCTATGTATTTATTTATATTTATTTTATTTATATTTATTTATTTATTGTTAGTTAGGTATTGTCGTACAACATGCAAAACGGATATTATCTAACTTACATTGTATCTACCTATCTACAAATAAAAAAGCACTGTAATATCTAATTATTACTCTCTTTATTTATGAGAATTATAACAAACTTCTTTTTAAATGATATTATTGCTTGTCCTACAATTTGTTTTACTTTGTATTAGTAAACATTGATACTCTTCCATAGTAGGCGATAAAATAAACGAAAGAATAATAATGATTTGCAAGTTAAACATGTGTGGGATCCTTCAGAACTAAAATCCTTAGACTCGACTATATAATATACACGTCTGTATAAATAAAATTTGTTTGACCTTCTCCTTTTTAGCCTTCACTCTTCTATTCTGGTTCTTATTTATTGAAACCATTTTTTATTTAGCTCATATTTTTGACCACGATGGTGTTTCGATGACAACAGAGATGTTTTAAGAGCAACTCACATTTTCAATATTGTTATGTAGGTATGTAACTTTCTTGGAGTTTGATCCTGGTAGTTATATTTGCGCAAATAGTCGTAGTAGTTTCGGTAGTAGTAGTAGTTTCAGTAATTGTTTAAGTATACTTACCTAATTTTTAAGGTTTATATTTCAGTTCAAAAAACAAGGTTTAGTTGATATTTCTAAATATTTATTAAGAAGTAAATAGGTATATGTATATGTAGCTCATAATATAAAGGTAAGTATGACATATTTTTATAACTAGCAGTAAGTTATCTGGCTCGTAACGGGTAACCTCAATGTAAGTACACTCGCGTTGCCGGGGTCTCTGAGTAATGACTGCGCAGCGCTATCGGCGCGCAGTGCTTCAGTGATTTACCGCGGCGACGCGCGGTTTGCGTCGTAAATTAGCCGCGGACAGTTTGATGGCAACCCGCTTCCACGGCGAATGTTTTAAGTAGATCATTTTATCTATGAGCGTGCGCAGGCGCAGGCGTAGATAACGCGTCGATTCCGCGCAGCCGTTAGCTGCTTTCTCGATGTTATTAGGTACTTTTGGGCCACAAAATACTTAATTCAATTGTTAGTAGATTTTGTTCTCGCTTAACAAGTCGCACAACTTCTGGTTGGTTGTCTAGTTGGGTATGGAGAGGTGTGGCGAGGCTACGATTTTGGCATGTCAGTCCACGATCGCTGGCGACGGCTGTTGCACCAACATGGTTACGCAGCAGTTCGGCAGGCTTCAATTACCTAAAACGAGTTGATTCAAATCTGAGAATATGTGAATGCATTCACCACTTCCATATTACCTAGTGTAAGTATTCTGTGCTTTTATACTTAGCTCTCTTTCGTAAGACAAGACTAAGATTAATGCAAGGTTAGTGTTGATATGGGTAGCTTCCCAGCCTGCGCGATTCATCTGTTTTATCAGAAATAAGTAGTTTTCTTCATAATTTAAGCAGTTTGTTGCTTTTGTAAAATTTCGCCATTAGCACTAAGAAATAATTTCTAATAATGACTCGATGTTTTCTAATATGCTGATAATCTTATGCTTTATCTTGGATGTTCCACAGTACCGTCTCCCATCTTGCAGCAGTTGTGTACATTTAAATACTTAGGTTTCTTGTGCGAGACGCCGGATTCGGGACGACGCGACGACGCGACGACGCGCGGGAGACGCGCGGTCGCCGGGCGGCCGGTTTTTGTCACCGACCCGTTCGAGGAATCTAATTACCTTAAATTAATATTGATCAGCGTCATTTGTCGTTACGCAATGTGCGGCGAGCGAGCACACCGAGATACGCGACGAAACCGAAAGTGTAAACTAACCTTTAAAGGACTTGACAGGATTTTTACTTTCTTTAACGACGTTCTTATGTTTATTACGGATCGAAAAGTCAAAAGTGATGACTTTAAGAGTGTGCCAGATTCCATTTTTAATTGGGACATCATAAAAAATACTCACCTTGTTGGAACGTGGCGTTGAGCTTCTATCACCGGCATAACACCGGACATATTTCTTATTCACCCTTCAACGGCGATTGTTCTTTTTTATAATATTTTTTATTAAAAAAAAATTAAAATTACCCTAAAGTTTTTTATTGCTGTAGCCTGTAGTGAATGGTCTAGTTTCTTTCGCACCTCCAAAGGATGGAACAGCTCTTTTCTATGATATGGGTCCTTCAAACGAGGCGTGAAGAGGCAACTTATGGGCCGGCGTCGGCAGGGTGAGGGTGACTGATGCTGTGTCGTTTTCGCGCTGCACCAGTTGTCCTCGCGTCTAGACTCCATTTCCACTAACATCAGGTGGAGTGGAGTCATTTGCCGAGCTAGCTACAAAACAAATGCAGGTACTTACATACCTACATAGCTAAGATTGTTTACAGCTTCCGCCAGTTACATGTCATGAATAGTAACTATACTCGTCCTACCTATTCTTGATTGCCTTCAATTTCGGTATTAAAAGTATATTATAAAATTATCTAAGCTAAAAGTATCTAAGCATTGAAAGTTCCATTAAAATTGGAAGAATTAGAGTTTTGAAGTTTATATGGAATATCGAAATGTAAATAACTCTTAAGAAAAGCATTCTAAGCTTTGCTTTTAAGGTATAAGTAATGCATACATAGTACCTAACAAGACGAATTACATAATAATAAGTAACAATGAATTTATGTAGCGTCCTGAATTTATGATTCAATTTCTGCACTTGCAATTATTATATTGAACAAATAATTTAATTACCTATTAATAAGTAAAATTAATCAGAAAGTGTCTTTAAGAAGTCTGTGTAGAAAATGTAACATTTTGCGAATTTAATAATAAAATAAAATTCATTTAGTTCGAGTAATGAATAGTATTAATATTATATTATGCCACAGAAGAAGTTACTGTGTAAGAATATAATAAATTAAAAAGACTTGTTGAACCAGGCTCCCTGATTCAATCGTTACTTGAATCGGCACTTAAGGACTTCGTGTTGCGTCACAAAATTTGCGTTCGTGATGAATGAGGGCGGCGGCGGGCAGGTAGCCGGGTGCTGCGCAGGCGCGGGCGGCGGCTAATTAGATTTGTCTGTCCGGTGTCGCGGCCACCCACCGCGCCACTAGATTCCACGCCCGCCACGTTTTTTACACCCTAATTAAGCTAATTTATCGAGACAATAAGAGAAATTATCAGCGGCGGCGGGCGCGGTGACTGCCCGCTTTATGAGCGGTATTAAACTGTCCGATTTAGAGGCTACCGCGCTACACGCCGCGCGCCTGATGCCCCAATAAATATGCAGAAGATCCTATCAGATAACGAGCGACGGCTCTTAATGAAAAGGCTCATTGGAGTATTTCTGTGACAATGCCTTAAAATGCTAATAACACGGGTCGCGGTCGTCTAGAATGTGTTCTGATAAGGAAGGTGGCGGCCGCAGGTGGACGGTTAAGTGTGTATTTAATGGGAGATTAAGTTAACCGGCGGCGGTTAATGGGAGTTTTACGGCGCGGGCCGCAGGAGGCTGCGCCGCCGACTGCGCCGCGGCCATTACCACCTACCCATCCGCTGCCCAACCACACCGGCCACATACATGCTCCTTTGCAATACCTCTGTACGTAGGTACTTTTGCATCACCTTTATAGATCCTTCAAAGATATAACAAACATTTACTGATAGAAAATGTTAAAATTGTTTTCATTCTTGCCCGCTTAGGAAAAAATTAACAAACGATGACCACATATTTCTAATAGATTAATTTTATTGCAAATTCCATATCCAAAAGAGATACAAGTTATACCTGCCAATACGGCGGTTATTTTAATAAATACTTATTTGGTAAGTCTATTCAGTTAGTGCCTCGAAGTAAAACAATTGACGCATGATGCTCATATAAAGCAAATACCAAGACAAAATACAATTTCGGCTTTGGAGATTAGTGTGTAATTTTATCACTCTATTTTTAAGGTTCCGTGCCTCTCTTGAAAGGAAAATCCGGCACCCCCATATGTACCTACTTAAGATACCTACGTTTTATTGTTGTTGTACCTGGAACTTTTAACAGATGATCGGGATTCCCGGGATTTTGTTTTTTTCTACAATTCCTAGGTTCTCACTGTTCATCTTCTTATATTATGGGATGGATGGATGATGGATAAAGGATTTAAGGAAACATTTTATGAAAAAAAGGTTTGTCCATTTTTTTCTAAAAAGATATTGAATATTTAGAACACGATTAATTAAAATTTACAATACAAACGCTCTTTATCCTAACTATTAGTGATCGAAAATAATAATTTAGTACAGACAGAACTTTATCCAGTACAAACAATTATCCTAATTGCAATTGAACATAAATAGAAAATAGAACATAGAAATATCTCTTAGCTTCATTCTATGCGACAGTATTATTTACATTTACTTACCCACCTTATCACTTCCAACGATTTGTTAAGTACAATTTTGCTTTAAATAACTTAAATACACAACACAGTACCTAAGCCTTCTAACCTCAAAACCAGATCAAGAGAACACAGACTTATTTTCTCGACGTCGTGTTAAAATCCCGACTACCCGGGATTCCCGACCAAAATTACCCGGGTAGAGGAAAGGTAGTTTTCCCGGGAGTTCCCGTACCCGGGTAGACGGGAAATAATCCCTAATGTTCACAGACTGATCACTTCCTAGCTATCTCATATCGATTGCTCTCGCCAGGTGTTATTTTCCAGAATAAACAACACGAATAAGCGTTGCAATTCTAAGTAACCACCTATAAGGTTCGATACAAACAAACCAGTTTGAATTTGCACAGGCGCATTCGATGGCGACCTTGCTGCGGGACGGTACCATTAGCGTTCTAGATGGTTGCAGGTAGGTATTTATAGTTTTTTTTAAGCATTTACTTAGGTAATAAAGCAAATTAAATAGCATTCTATACCATTCCACTTTGTAGAACTATGGGCTGCTCAATATGAGAGTAGTTAAGAAGTAGATAGAACATTTATGTATTGTTGTACCTTACTCACTTACAAATTGTGCACAACAAACAAGTACCTTTAACAGCCTCTGTGGTCTTGTGGTTAAGACCACCGGTTTAGATCCAGAGGTCCCGGGTTCGATTCCCAGCGAGGGGTACATGTTTGTGTACTCGGTTTGGTTGGTGGTAGGACTTTGTTTGTCCGCAACCGATGGACATGCAGATTCATCTTTGCAGATGAATAAGTACCACAAATTGACAACACAACGCTGTAGTAAATTTTTTTACTTTTTATTTTTAAGTGCTGACTGCTACACTTAAGCTGAATCAAATATTTATATAAATATAAAATACAGTAAAAAAACGCCCACCCTACCCAGCCAGGAATCGAACTTGGGTCTTCCGCAATCCGGCGGCTGCACTGACCGTTATGCTACCGGGAAGGCTGATTCTATTTGTTATTATTGTTGTTATTTTTGATAGATTTTTACCCGACTGCAAAGGAAGGGTATTGTTTTCCGCGCCGATCTTGTATGTAATATTCTTTATTACCTCATATCCCCAGAACCGCTTAACGGATTTACATAATTGAGGTATCGTTAGATTCGTCTTAGCTGCCCAAGTGTTATTAGTTAAGTGACGTTAAAAAAACAAACATGGCGACTGTGCGACGCCGTTGGAGTTGGCGAAAAACAATTTTTTTTTCGAATACTTACTACATTATGGGTATCAAATTAGAGGGCTCAACACAAGGATTTCAAAAAGGTATAAGTATCATGAAATTTTTTTAACTAAAAAGACATAAATAAAATTAAAATTAAAAAAAAAGAAACAAAAAAACCCGACTGCGTAAAAAAGAAGTAGGTACCTAACTAAATAAAAAATCAACTGATTGATTTTCTATTATGTTACCTACTTCTTTTTTACGCAGGCGGGTTTTTTATTTTAATTTAATTTTTGTTATGTACCTATGTGATGCATTAGTACAAATAGAGTGTTTCTATTCTATTCTATTCTATAAAAAATAAGTCTTTCTCCGTTGATAGTCATGCTCTTAAACCTACATAGGTACATACTTATAGTGCCTTACAAATAAACAAAGAATAAGGTCCGAATAGGTATTCCGTGTTTTGTGTCTTTTACTCTAATTTGAAATGACGTTTAGATGACAGGAACAAAACACGGAATAACTATTCGGACCTTATTCTTTGTTTATTTGTAAGCCACATAGTGTTTAGTACCTAACGATACATTTGCATCTCTCTTTCCTGGAATTCTGCCTTCGAAGATTAGCCGTGGGAACTCGTAAAAGAATCTTCTCTGCGTGTGATCGAAAAAGACGAAAAAGGTATAGAGGTGCTCCCCGGGCACATTGGTTGTTAAGGTTGTTATATAAACACTAACGAGTCGAAACGAAAACCAATGCGTGTGCCATCCACCGCACTCCAAGCTTATCCAACCTACACTTCAGATAGTGAGCTCGTGCATTTGAAACTTTGCTTTGGTGATTATACCAATATTTAAATAAACGTAAGTAGGTATTGATTAGTTCACTAAGCTCTCCGGCCTACATAGTAAGTACATACACCACAATACATTGTAGCGCATAGGCGTGTCGTAGGATACCAAGTCAAAGCTTTCGAGAAGTCCATCGTAAGGTATCCAACATAACGCTCTTAATATTTTTTGGTTAATTCTTTGATTCATCATCATCATCATCATCTCAGCCAAAAGACGTCCACTGCTGGACAAAGGCCTCCCCCAAGGATCTCCACAACGACCGGTTTTGTGCTGCTCGCATTCAGCGGTTTCCCGCGACCTTCACCAGATCGTCGGTCCACCTTGTTGGAGGCCTGCCCACACTGCGCTTTGATTATTTACATAATATTTTTACACTTAGGTAATTGCCTCATCGTGTAAAAGTGTTTTCTATATAAGCTTTTATAACTGTAGTTTCTTGGGAAGGCCTTGGCCGGATGTTCATTCCACATCTTGATGTTTGCGGGACGAAGTTTCACTGGAATTTTAAGTGCGTGTTTGGTTGCGTTTCTAATGTGTGAGGAAGAGGCCCTGTCCCGGTCGATGACAAGCAGATTAAGAGAACAGCTTGTGTAGTGTGTTTACAGTTTATAAGATGAGATGGGTGCGAATGATAAGGAAAGTTAATGTACGAAACAAACCCAATGAAAGTCAATCAAACACTGTATTTACCTATTTAAAATAAAATAAAAATGATGGATAAGAAGAAGTAGGTACGGAAGTTATAAATGTGTGCGTCAATAACCAATAATTATTACTGTGCGGTAACACAAACAGCTTGTACTACAAGCTTTGCATTTAATCTGTTCGTCATTTCTTTGTGTGGTCCAGAAGCAAACAAAAAAATGAAGTAGGTACCTAAGTAGCTCTTCAGATTTAATGATTCTTTTGGCATGGAAGATTTTGAATCTGCGATTTCGAGATTTGTACTCATACATTTATTAAAATTACACTAATTAAAATGATATTATTAAACCATACACACTACTAAATAATATTCAGTAAGTAGCGCAAGTTTCTGAAATCTTCAAATAAATATTGCTAGTAGTGCCATCTATTGTCAGTTAGTAAAACTAAGTCGGGTGCGTCGTTTCTACTCGTTAGTGTGTGTTATACATAGAGGACGCTACTAAGTTATACCTAAAAGACTTAATAACACTATAGATAGAAACAAAATACGTCACCTTTTCTCGTGAAATCTACTCTACATCTCACTCTTACATCTTTCTCAGTTTCAAAAAACAGCATCTTACCTCACATCTTATCATTCTCATTATCATCTTCAGGCTTAAAACTTCTTATACGGGCTGGGCATCATAGGGCTTTCTCTTAGAGCATTAAACCAAATGGAGACGCCATGCGCACTAATTTCTATGAAAAAAAGTCTGTCATTTTCTGCGGGGGACGAGGTAATGCACACAAATACAGTTTCACACTGATGCATTTTTCAAAGACGTCGCTACGCACGCCAACGACAAAATTATTAAACACTAGCATAAACTAGACGCACATTAATAAATTCACACACAGGGATAACCTGTCCGTGCACGAGTTTGACGGCAACTTTATGTAAACGTCGATAGTGCTTGACACTATCGATTTAATTTGTCGATACCAATAATAATGACATAGCCCGAAAAGTTGTTAAGCTCAAGTGCCCCACATCGCTCGCAGGACTGATGGCCGCTGGGGCGAACAGTCCTCGAGTGGTGACCGCGTACCGGAAAGCGCAGTGTCAGCAGGCCTCCAACAAGGTATACCGACGATCTGGGTAAAGGTCGCGGAAAGCCGCTGGATGCGGGCTGCACAAAACCGGTCGTATTGGAGATCCTTGGGGGAGGCCTTTGTCCAGCAGTAGACGCCTTTTGGCTGAGATGATGATGATGATGATGAATATTAATGTGATTTTTTTTGTTTAAATCAGGCTCTTCAGTATGGTTAATTAAGGTAGACACTTTGCTTTTCTTTATTGTTAAAATCGATAGTTATTAATTAGGATAAGTCAAAATCTGCAAAATATACCTACATAATTTTATTCCATTCCAAGGAGAATTGTTGTTTTTAAGAAAAGCTGCAATCTTATTCTTTCATTATGGAAAAATATTTTGCTACCTATCTAACCGACTCAATCAAGAGGAACCGATAAATTTAACAACATGTATAGTACTTTCATGGTTCCATAAAGCAGATCAATTCTTTTTTGTAGGTAACATAGGGTCTTAATTTTTCAGATTTCCAAATGCAATTATTCGAGAGATTTTTCTTATTTCTATATAAGTTTCCAAATAAGGCTGAATTTAAAAGCAAGAGACTTAAATTAAAACAAACATCAATATACAGGTATGTAACGAACTCCAGAATGATATCATACAAACAAACAGCAAAATATATCTAATGCTGTCAAGGTTTAAACTGCTTTCTGAGGTTAAATCTTTGAATGATGCAAAGTTATTTAATGCATTAAAGCTACTCTAAGTGTTCATATAGTTTAAAAAAAAATTGGAATAAAAAACGTAATCTTATAGTTTTAAGTAAATTCTATGGTGTAGGTGTTGTTATTTCTGTCAGAAATTTACTATTATTTTGATGCTTATAATGTTGTATTAATTTAATAGGTTTTTTATTTTTATTTTTTTATTTTTTTGTGATCAGTTAAGCGGATCTTTAATTCACAAAGGAGACATAAATCAATAACTTCTTTTGATGCATACAATAGGCCACCACGACTTTTTTGGTATGTTAAACTTATGTCATTTGGCTCCCCACATAAACTCTTTATGCATGTACTGCGTTTAATTTTTTAGTAGAAAATACTACAAAGCCCGCTTTATATTCCACTACCTTTTCTCCAAATGGAGATAAGTATGTTTCGATCTCTAATAATTTTTTTTAAAAATTTATTTATCTATATTATTATTTTCCTATAATAGCCAGAATAAACATTATGATGAAGTCGATATCAATATTTTGTTTTTGTACTGTCACAGCTCTAACTTTGTTGCAGTGTGGCCAATGTAATTAAATTAAATTTCCTATTTTCGGGATAAGTGACGAAACGTAAATATAATATATAAATGAAGTAGACCGATCATAAACATACAGTTTCATAGTATTGAGAATTTTTAATGCAATTTAGTTGAAAAAAAACTGGAAAAACAAAATAAGTTACAATTTATAAGTAGTGATCTATCATTAATTAAATAAGCATTTATAGTAAAAATACAGTTTTAACTTTATAGAACGTGAAATATAAATTGTAATTCAATGTTGGCTCGTTCAACTTTAAAAGTTACGCAAAGTTGCAACTTGACGTTTTAGTGGCAACACTTTTTGATTAACAATATTTTTTCAGTTTTTTGCAAATTTTGTGCATTATTCAATAATATTAAGACAAAATAATAGTTACAGATGAAAAGTAACGTTATCCTTTTGTACAATCGACGTTTCTGATCGCTTTTTACGTGAAAACACGCTGCAATTTAGCATTTTTTGCTCAGGTCTTATCGCGTGCACCGTGATTTCAAATGACGCTGGAACACGCTGGAACTAGTTTTATATAACGAGTATGATCGGCGGTCATACTCTTTTGGCAGAGGGGAACGCCTGACAGTGGCGTCTCCAGTTGGTTTTAATGCTCTAAGGGCTTTCTTTTATCAAACCATTAATTTGCTAAACGCTGACCTCCGCAGTCAAGATGAGTGATGATTCTAAAAAAATACTGTAGGTTTCAAGTGGCTTCAAGTGGTTTCAAAAGGCGTTTCAACACTCATCATAATCATTAATTTTAACTACAATAAAACCACAGAAAAGTAGGCTGTATAGATACGAGTTCTTAGCCTGTATAATAAAAAAAAAAGCAAAATACTAAATGTGACATTGACAACTGAAACTGATTGACACAAAGTTTTTAATCTGTGTTTTGTTTTTCTAGGTAGCCTTATTTTCGTTTCTCATAATAATTTAAATAAAATAAACATCAAAGGCGCGCAAAATATGCGCGTGATTTGTTCGTATGGCTAGTTTGAACGTAGCAGAATGGTCACCGGAGCAAGTGTCGGAATGGCTTTCAGGTTGGTATAAGTAGTTATTGTGTTGTGGTGTTGTGGCGGAAGAGCGAAATGAGTCACGGGCTGTGTTGCAGGGCTGGGGCCGAAGGTGGAGCGCTACGCGGCGGCGCTGCGCGAGCGCGGCGTGGACGGCGGCCGGCTGCTCGTGCTGCGCTGCGACGACCTCGAGTACCTGGGCGTACACATCATCGGCCACCAGGAACTCATACTGGAGGCTGTTGAACACTTGAGAAACTTTGTAAGTATTGCAGCACTACTTTTGTTGGTTAACAGTTATGCTTGAAGATTTATGACGTTTGGAATGGGCATCAACACTCAATTTGTTAATTTATGGGGAATAATGTTGTTTTGCTGGTTTAACTATAAGCGGTTAATTGATAGCGTTCTTTAGTTTTAAGATTTACCAATGCAGCTTTTACAAAAACAAAATTTTTTTTCAACATTTGTGTTTTTGTAATTTGTTCGCAACAAAATTTATGTTAAAATTATTTTGAACATTTTATAAATAGCTTGCCTACTTTAAGAAGTTATATACTTTAAGAAGATACTGATCTTTAATATTTGTAAAAATATTATGATTGGATGGTAGTTGTTGACATTGAATGGGCGCCTTTGGCTTTCAAAGTAAAAAGTGTTGAATAATTTTGGCGGGCTGGTTAGAACCACTATAGCTCAATTGGAAGAGCACCTGACCTGAAATGTCAGAAAGGTGCTCACAACGTCAATAAGTGGCGTATCTTGGTAATTAATAATATGATTAGGCTCCTCACTCTGCAGCCCTGACCACGGTAGCTTGGGCCCTGCCCCGCTGCTGGTGGTACTCGAGGATTAGATTTTTATAATGTTTTATTGTTTTTATATTAAAATATTGTCAAAAATCTAGTTCTAAGAAAAATAAATAAATAAAGAGAATGATAATAATACTTTTATTTAATTTACTAAAAAAACTTTTTCATAACTAAGATAATATTTTTTGTGAAAAATAAAATAGTAATATATTATTTATATTTATTACATTGCTTAAGTATGTTATGATCATTACTGATGTAAATAACACAACACAGTGAGATTATATAAGATATTTATAATATAGATATACTGACAATACAATGAATGTTGTTAGTTAGCTAAGGACATGGCACAAGAATTATTCCTCTTTAGCTGTCTATGTGGCTATAATAGAGCATATGGCATTATCAACGTGCCTACTTTCAACAATTACTAACAAGTAATGATCATAACTTACTTAAGCAGTGTAATAAATATAAATAATACATTACTATTTTATTTTTACTATTTTACAAGCCATTACTCACTACTTAGAAATTACTTCGATAAGTCATTACTTGTTCTTAGAAATGTCACTAAGAAAATTTCCTTTTATTGTTTATAAAAGGAAATTTTCTTAGTTTATAAATATGAGTGTTAGTAACATCAGAGTATTATAATAAGTAATAATACGCATGAACACCCAGGTGGCTGATAATCTTGGCAAAGCTTTTTTTAATTTTTATTAAAGGTCTACAAAACTGGTTACAAGCTTAACTTAAAATGTGATTATATGTTAACAAATTATCGTGCAATAGCTGCAACCTATTACATGTAGACACAACATGAGCTAACACAGTTCCAGAAATACGCTTTACAAATTTGATTAAACATAAACTTGCTTTACTTATTTTTATAAATTGTTTTTAATTTAATTCTTAATACATTCAAAGAAACAGAAAATAGATCCACATCAAAACGAACTGCGTTACAATATAGACACATTTTCATAATATAGACAATGTTTCGAATTAATTGATGCACAGCCCTGGTTTGTGATCGCCAATCTCTTGAAAAATTCACAAATTATTATTTAACAATCATACTGCACACTTGCGCTTGCACTTGTACTTGCACCTGATTGTGAAACTCTAGATTCGCTATAAATGATTTTTAACTGTGGTGGAATATATCATACAGTCATCAACAATGATCGGAATAGGTAGAGCAATTTTATGTACTTGCGATACGTTGTATTAATATGGACATTCCCGAAATATTGTCGATAAACAATTTTGATGCTGTAGAAAGAGACAAAAACAAGTGTGTTCTTCTAGCGGCGGAGCCCGGTATTGTATTTTTTTGTTTCCAAAAGCCGTGTTGCGCGGCAAAATCGTGCGGCAACATCGCGCGTGTGCGCAATGGAAATTGGCACCGCGTCGCTAATGTAAGTTTGACAACGACGTCGTGGCGCCCACTGCCAATACGTAAGACAAGCCTTCTTTTATCATGTTTATAAAAAAAGTTTCAGTAAGAATCTCGCGGAATGTCCATATTAACATCAAGGTTTACGGTCAATGAACCCAAAATAGCTCTACCTATTCCGATCATTGGTCATCATCAATACAGTAAATCATTAAAGGTCACATTGTATGATGTTATTAGTACCTAAAACAGTTTCTAAGTGTGGCATCTTCTAATACAAACCCTGTTAGAGCCAGCAGCTCACTCTCATTCGAAGTCAACCAGCAGCAAAGCTGTGCTATTTATTATTTTATAGCTAAGATATCTCAAGAAATGCGTCTGTAGAAACTCGTATAAATTGTTTTAACCTTTTGAACGCCAGAGCGCAAAACGCATCGGCGCCCCTTCCACGCCAAGCCACAAATTTCAGAGCAAATACCTAC
>CAUJAO010000481.1:0-45059 GCA_963082485.1 Eudonia mercurella | reverse complement strand
CTCGAGCTCCTCCATATCCTATACAAACTGAAAATGAGCTGATGATGTTGATGATGATGATGATACAAACTTTTAATTAAATGATTATTTTTAACTTAATTACCAAAGCTCTTTAAGTCCTCGCGCGCCATATGAACGCACGGTCGTACACAAGGTGGCCCGCTAATTATACCTACAGCGCGGGACGGGTTAATACTTACAAGTTGGCAAAATTTTGTATTTTAGGTAAAGATTGTCTAAAAGAAAAATGTTTTTATAGTACTTATCCAAGAATATCTAGATAACCAGTAGATGATACATTAAAATATTTAAATTGTTATCTGTACTAATATTATAAAGCTGAAGAGTTTGTTTGTTTGGTTGAACGCGCTAATCTCAGGAACTACTGGTTCGAATTGAAAAAATATTTTTGTGTTGAATAGTCC
This sequence comes from Eudonia mercurella, assembly GCA_963082485.1. Classification (NCBI taxonomy): domain Eukaryota; kingdom Metazoa; phylum Arthropoda; class Insecta; order Lepidoptera; family Crambidae; genus Eudonia; species Eudonia mercurella. The sequence continues at coordinate 44,634 of CAUJAO010000481.1, read as the reverse complement.
ATTTATTGAGGAAGGCTATAGGCTATGTTACATCACGCTATGACTAATAGGAGTGGAGCAGCAATGAATAATGTTGCAAAAACGGGAAAATAAAAGACTTTAGAAATTGAGACTCACTGGACAGCAATCTTAAATGCACAATAATTATATTCGTCCTTTCCTCATTATTAACGACGTTCGATTTTAAACCTTATTTTATTTGCACTTAAGACTAATACTTAGTAAAATATACAATTATGATATTGCCGTTTAATGTTGAAATTTGCGAAACTCGTTTTTTATATATTTTTTTTATATTAAAAGGAGGCAAACGAGCAGACCAAAGTAATCGCAGATGCGTTGCCGGCCTTGAGGAAGGAGTTGGATCTTGAGAAGGAAGTAGGAATTTGGAGGGGTTGGGGAGGGGTGAGAGATGGGCCTCCGGTACTTTCACTCACCGGACGAAACAACAGCAACGAGTGCCATTGTTTCACGCCGATATTCTTTGAGAGGGTGGTATTGGGCCGGGCAAGCCGGCCCATTTCGTGCTGCAACGCAGCGTGGCTCTACCACTCAGACAACAATTACAATGATTTCATAATATTGTATCTTTTTCTTTAAAAAAAAATGTAATAACGATCACGGTTCGGTCACTAGTACAGTTTTGCTCAAAATAAGGAAACCCACAAAAAGTTAGCTTCATACGAATGCGCTCGTGCAACAAGAAATCTAGCAACAGCTGCACTCAGACTGTTCCGAGTAGTATGGCATTGAAGCAGCGCGTCCTGGCGACATACTAGAAGAGTTAAAAAGCCATATAAATTCTCGTTTTCGTTAACGTGATCGAATACCGAATGAACTCGCACTAGGCACCCTGACCCGGCATGTCATTGGGTGCGGGTTCGAATCCCGCTCGTGGATTTTTTCACACTTTGTCTTATTTTAAATAAATTAATAAAATAATGTTCGCGCCAGAAACGCGACGGTGTCATTCAAATAAAAGATACGCCGGCACAAGCCGACGGGGCAGCGGCGGCGGAACGAATGTGTGTGCGGGTGGGTGCATGCGGTCTCTCCAGTTCTCAACGATCGCCCCGCCCGTGACGTCGCGGTGTTCAGCACAAGCCGATTCGATCAGCCATAGAGAAATATAATTATACCAACAGCTCTCCGCTCCAGAACCTTCTAGAACTATCTCGTTAATTGCCTACCGGCCGGTACACCCTTTTATGAAGTGCGCGTGCGTGTGTGTGTGTGTGTGCGCGAAATAAGCGACATCTACCAGCATCAGCTCCATCTCCACGACAGTCGTGCGTGGCCACGCCGTCAACGTCAGCTCGCCAAGTATAACCCAAATATCCCATTGTTCATCATCCATCCCTCCTCAGCTCCCTATTCCTCCCCAATCTGCCTACTCTGCTGTCGGCATTGCCTTCCCGGCAGCCGATACAAATAAAATAAATAAATATGTAACCAATATGAAGCTAAATTGAAAAACGACGGGTTGCACTCTGGGAGTGCCGGCAGAAGTGAAAACTTGAATATTAACGTTGTGCATTTTTGATATTTTGGAATGGTTAGGGATTAATTTTGCACGAATTGCTTTAATTATCAGTATAAAAGTACCTACTCTCATTTATGTGGTAGAATACAAAATTTATTTATTGGGCTATCGTACACAAACATGACAATTTATATTACATTAAAAAGTTATATTAAGTTATATTAAAAATTTATATTACGCCGCGCCAGCTGTCTACTTTCCATCCGTCTTACGAATTTTCGATCAGGTCACGTGTCCTGACGCGAGTTTAACATTTTTTACCCATTCCTCTACTCTCCATCCGTCTTACGAATTTTAGATCAGGTCACGTGTCCTGACGCGAGTTTAACATTTTTTACCCATTCCAAAAAAAGTGCACAACGCCGCTAAAGAAGTTTTCACTTCAAAAATACTTTTAATGGAAGTTAAACTAATTTCGGAACTGCTGTTTTAATATCATAATTTCTAGATGTGAAATTGCAAAATATGTGACGTCACACTCGGGAGACTTATGACAAGGAGGGAGGGTAAAGATCACGAAATTCGTGTAACGTAACTATGATGATACTGTGGGTCTTCATATTTTGTTCCTTTCGTTATTGAAAAGAGATTGCTGCAGACCATCTATGGCAGGGTTTCTTAAAGTGGGGTCCACTGACCACTTAGGGGTCCGTAGCATGTGTATCAGGGGTCCGCAGTAGTTCAGTAAACTCTTAACACATTAAATTGTGCAGTAAACTCTGCATTTCTCGACTAAGCCACGCGCTTGCAGTGGCGATGATGGATTATCATCGTCACGCACGTCACAAGCAGCATCTTTCTCCTTAACTTAGTAGTAAGTGAAACTACCAATAAAAGTGATTTCTTAACATATATAAAGCTTGTTTTTTATTTCCTAAAACAAAGTGGTCCGTGACTGCAAAAAGTTTAAGAAACCCTGATCTATGGCCTTTACAGCTTCACCGGGCTTTGTAGGGGGCGGCGAGAAACCTAAAGGGTTCCTCAAGTTGTGTGATTGAAACATCCCGAGAGGGTTTCTAGAGGAGATTGCATCAGATGGGTCTCAATCAAGACCCAGAGCCCGGTTTCAATTCCCAGTGAGCACACTTCATCATCATTATCATCATCGCCAGCTCATATACGTCCCCACTGCAAGGCACGAGGTTGGTGGTTGGTTGGTGGTTGTTAACGACTGCTAATGCAGCCGGGACCAATGGCTTTACGTGCCTTCCGAAGCACGGAGGAGCTAAAGATGATAAATTTTTGGTCACCCATCCGATGACCGGCCTTTGCGAAAGTTGCTTAACCTCAGCACTCGCAGACCGGGCGCGTTAACCACTGCGCCATCGAGCGCAGTGAAATTTCAATGAAATTCTAAATGCTTAAACACAAATGTTGAAAAAATTTCCACGAGCAGGATTTGAACCTGCACCCTTCTGACATTCCGGGTTAGGTACTCTTCCAATTGAGCTATCGTGGTTCTAACATTTGTGTTTTTGTAATTTATTCGCAAAAAAATTTGCGTTAAAAATTGTTTTAAACATTTATAAATAGTTTGCTTAACTGATCTTTAATATTTGTAAAAATATTATGATCGGATGTTAGTGACGGTAGTTGTTGACATTGAATGGGCGCATTTGGCTTTCAAAGTAAAAAGTGTTGAATAATTTCGGCGGGCTGGTTAGAACCACGATAGCTCAATTGGAAGAGCACCTGACCCGGTATGTCAGAAGGGTGCAGGTTCAAATCCTGCTCGTGGAAATTTTTTCAGCATTTGTGTCTTTGTAATTTGTTCGCAACAAAATTTGCGTTAAAAATTATTTTAAACATTTCTAAATGCTTGTTACAAGAGAATGATCAGGGTGCCTATTGTGAGTTTCATCCACTATTCGATCACGAAAACGAGAATTTGAGTGGCAAAATTTCAACTCTTCTCGTATGTCGCCAGGAGGCGCTGCTTCATCGCAATACAAATTTTTCGTTTTCGTAAACTAAATCGAAAGAATACAGAGTTTGTTTGCACATTTTATTTATTTTTTATTGTTCAACAAATAGTCATTTTCAAAAACATTATGTTACGGTAAATATTGTATCATATCAATAAAGACTTACAGTGCCAAATAATTTATACTAGTGGTCGCCCAGTGGTCGAAATTCGACTGTAATTTTATTAAGGCTGCACGGATTGTATCCTAAGCAATGAAAAATTAAAAAAGATAGAATGTGAGTTTGGATTGGCATTGACAAATGTCGGCTGCATTAAAGAGAAACAATACGTGTGTAACAAATACATATGCGTGTGTGTAATGTTGTTTTTGTTGAATTAATGTATTTTTTATGCATAATTTAAAAAAAAAAATAACATTCGTATAATCTTCTCTATATAAACTATAAGTGTGCGAAATTTCATACTCCTCCGTCCGCACAATTTTCGTAAAAACGGGTACAAAGTTTTTGCTTCACGTATTAATATATAGATAAGAAATAACATAGGATGAGTAATGTGGTTTAACAAAGGTTCTCAGAGAAACATTATAAAAATAATTAAGAAACGCATGCATAAACATTTTGAGCTATTAGTAAACTTTAAGATATAAAGTTAGGTTGCCTACACTATGTTTAAGAATTGTCATATAATATTATATAATTTTTCATTTGTGCTTGTTTCCATCTGTAGATGGTAGGCTGGTTTCTGAAACAAAATGGAATGACACATTAAAAATAACATTAAATTTGTGTACGTATGTATAGGCACCTAACTTGTGTTGGTTATTGGTGACCCTCAGTTAAGTTAAGTGACGATGGCGGGTTTCAGTGCGGCATCTGTCACCTAACTAATAGCTAAGGCACAAAATAAAGTAACTGCTAAAGATTAGTTATGGACGAACGCGCGAAGCTCTCTCCTATCTCCTCCAGCTGCGAAGAGACATTGCTTCTCTCAGTGTCTTCTACCGAAATTACTACGGTGAGTGTTCTGAAGAACTTTTTGATCTAATCCTGCCTTCTCGTTTCCTCTCCCGGACTACACGTGCTGGTCTTAGGAACCACCATCATACTGTACAGACAATCAGTACTCGTACCAAAAAAATTGGCAAGACGTTCCTCTGTAAGACCATTCGACTTTGGAATTCTTTGCCGGCGCATGTGTTTCCCAGCTCCTATAGTCCCGGGTCTTTTAAGCGGGGCGTGAAACGGCATTTATGCAGGCCGTCATGAGTGGGTGCGCTTGTCCCCGTGCTTGTTCCACGGTGAGGAGCGCTCTCATTATTTTGGACTGCATCGGCTGCTTACCATCAGGCAGGATGTGGTCACTATGACGTGTCAATATAAAAAAAAAAAAAAAAAGAACGTGCTAGAGCAACGCACACAGACAAAGTAAAATAAGGTAGACATAAGAACTTATTTTCCTACGAATATATATCATCATCATCATCATCAGCTCATTTTTTGTCCCCACTGATGGATAGGGAGAACGGGCCATAAACCACCACGCGGGCCCAGTGCGGATTGGTGGTTGTCAACGACTGCTAATGCAGCCGGGACCAACGGCTTAACGTGCCTTCCGAAGCACGGAGGAGCGAGAGATGATACATTTTTGGTCACCCATCCGATGACCGGCCTTTACTTATGCTTAACCTCAGCACTCGCAGACCGGGCGTGTTAACCACTGCGCCATCGAGCTCCTCTTTCTCTCTCGATTTTTTTATTATCTTTTTTTTAAGGTAGGTACTGTAGTAACCGAGACTCCTTGCTCGGGCATACATGCTGGCAGCCGCCGTGGCCTGAATTTAAACGGTGTAGAATAAAAAGGACATGGAAGAAAAAGAAGAAGATCGCGGACTCGATTGACGGACCGCGACAACGATTGACTTGATTATTGTAATATTTAAAAGTTAATATAAAATCTAGTGCTTTGGAAGCCTTTTCATTTAATAAACCCCCCGGTACCTCGAGTAACGACCCAGCCGGGTGTTACAGTACCTAAGTATTATAATGGTTGAAATCCAATTTAATCGAATTCTGGGTAGAATTTGTGCGGCACATACACCTGTATGTGCCGCACAAATTCTAGCACCCAAGTTCCAAAATTAGCACGTCACACTGACGCCGGAGGTAGATGGGCCTCAGATGCGTCGAACAAGCCTAATTTGTCCATAGAAAAGTTTGGAGTAAAATTTTTTCACGGTTGCTGCTCAAAGTTGAAGCCATTGTTTTTGTGTGATAATAAAGTTAAGAGAAACTATCAATTTGTCGTTTTTGCACACGACTTTTCTACTAAATAATGTTGTTTCATCATTAAGTAACTATTCTCTAAGACGTAGAGCTCTCTAAAAAAACTCTGATACCAAAATTATCTGAAACTGGTGATTTTTTAAAAACACCTGAAATTGGTCATATCTCTAAACTCATGAAACTTTTCTATGGACAAGTTAGGCTTGTTCGACGCATCTGAGGCCCACCTACTTCCGGTGTCAGTGTGACGTGCTAATTTTGGGACAACCATACGCTTTTGTAATTCTTACTGTTTACTGTGTTTTTGTAATTAGGTTTTATATTTTTATTGCAAGTGTTATAATTATAAAGATCGTGTGAGTGTGTGTACATAGTATCTAAAATAAAGATTTTACCTACTCATTTATCTGTCTGCTACAAGACAAAAATTACTATATGAAACTTACTTAACGTCTTGAAGATTCAGACGATTCTTGAATGTGACATGCCGTTGTCCCGCCACGTGGTGAAGTATTGCTTGAACGCCGCGGGTTCGGTTCCCTGGGGCACCCTGATCACTTGCACCTAAAAAAAGGTTGAATAAATAGACATATGTATAATATTATATAAACATTTAACCAGATGAAATCTTTACATATTTAGTTTTGTTAATTCTGTTTCATAAAACTTAAAACTTTGTAGAAAACCACCGCTATATAGGTAAATTTTAACTTTTTTATTTTTAAGTGTTAATTGCTACACTTACGCTGAATTAAATATTTTTATATAAAAATACAGTAAAAAAATTATTAATTTTAATTATTTTTTATATATAAAAATAGCTATATAGGTATTTATTAATGAAAACACCTTACATTTTCGATGACAAATTGTAAATTATGTAATACCTATATAAATAATTAGTTTTTACACAGAGTTAAATCACCTGTTATATTTATTTATAGTAAATTATAACGTAGATAGGTACAAGTACGTATTTATGTATAATTTATACTAGTACAAAACTAGGATAAATTATACTCAAACAAATAACTAATGCGAATATATAAAACAGTTCTTAAGGCGAAGGGTAAGGCACACTAGCGCCACCAATTGATAATTTGACAATTACAAACGGACCGGATCTTTTTGCGTACCGTCCGGCAACAGGAAAGCATTCATAGTATATATTTAATAATTGTGCACTACTTTTTGTTGCGTGGTTTATTCACAAAACGGGCTATCGCATTTATTCACAAACAATGGCCACTTCTGGTGTTAGCAAATTAATACAAAAACAAACCTAAAAGTAGTGCATAATTATTAAATAATAGATGTTTGCCTAGTGTCGGAAGGTCCGCAATGTTTGATAAAAAATCCAGTTTAGCAGTTATCAAATTAAATCCATTAGCGGCGCTAGTGTGCCCTACTCTTCGCCTTAAGGAATACTTTTATAAACAATATATTACTACACTATAGTTTTCACTTGAACAAGTCCCCTCTAAATTGGAACAGCCTATACACGCGGGCGCGGGCGCACATCTGGAATTAATTTTACTATTTAATGACGGCGCCGGTGGTTCCCGCTGATGTCGTTGTCTGTGCGCGCGTCGCTTAATTAATTTATAAGATACCTGTATTGTATTTTATTTAATTTTTAGGACTTTTCTGTATTTTTAAACTGAGAACTTAGTATCTAGTTTAACTTAATTTAGGTTTTAAGATACTATTAACCAATTTTGTGCCTATTAATGTATTGATAATAAATGAATAAAATAATATTTTATTATGTAAAGTCTTTGTGATAAGACCGCCCTTTGTACGTGTATTTTTATGTAGGTTTTTTGTCAAATGCTTTATTTTTGGTGTACAATAAATTTTATTTATCTTATCTTATCTTATGTAAAAATGTTTGATTGTAACATGTTTTGGTACTGATAACTTACCCATGACGGATAGTTCTTGGACGTCAAGTACTGTTGAGCCTTTGACATCGCCTCAGCCTTTTCCTGAAATAATTTCATAGATAAATATCGATTGCTAAGGTTAAACAATTTTCGCAAAGGCCGGTCCCCGGATGGGTCACAAAAATTGAACATCATTCGCTCCTCCGTGCTTCGGAAGGCACGTAAAGCCGTTGGTCCCGGCTGCATTAGCAGTCGTTAACAACCGCCAATCCGCACTGGGCCCGCGTGGTGGTTTATGGCCCGTTCTCCCTATCCATCCATAGGGAAGGCTCGTGCCCCAGCAGTGGGGACTTATGGTGACTTGGTGATATGATGTGGTGATAAATTTTACTCTAATATTATCCTCACCTTATCAGTGGACTGTCTCCCAGTCCACACGTAGATGCTGCCGCTGACAGTATCCAAGATGTAGCTTTCCTGAAAAGAAAAATATAGATATACTAGCTGACCCGGCAAACGTCGTTTTGCCATAAAAAATAAAATAAAAATTTAGGGGTGGACTACCCCTAACATTTAGGGGGATGAAAAATAGATGTTGGCCGATTCTCATAGATACCGGATGACCCGGCAAACGTTGTTTTGCCATAAAAAATAAAAAAAAAATTTAGGGGTGGACTACCTCTAACATTTAGGGGGATGAAAAATAGATGTTGGCCGATTCTCATAGATACCGGATAAGCACAAAAAATTTCATCAAAATCGGTCAAGCCGTTTCGGAGGAGTATGGCAACGAAAACTGTGACGCGAGAATTTTATATATTAGAAGATCATAGGACAAATATTTATATTTTTTTTCCCATAATATCCCATATACATTTTTAAGTTCTAATTCTTACGAACCAATAAGCCAATTTTAATGAAACACTATGCTTACGGGAAATACAGAGTTGTTGACAGTTAATACAAAATATTAAAGAAAAATTTAATATAATTAACTGTATTTATGCGATTTTAACTCCTGTGGGTAGAGCACATCGCTCGCAAGACTATGGCCGCTGGGGCGGAACAGTCCTCGAGTGGCGACCGCGTTCCGGAAAGCGCGCTCCCCGCCCGATCCTCTAAATGTCACTACACATTTACAGAATACACTAAACATGCACACTAGCTTAGGTCCAAGACACCGTACTCGTAGAACAAGGGTACGAAGAACCGGTTCACACGCGCTCTATACCAGGTACAGACATGTACCTGGGCGCTTCTCTCCTCCTCCACGGCCCGGTCTACCGGAGCCGAGGTCCGAGCCTTTAGAGGCGCCCTCGGGTGGTTCCGCTCCCCGATCCGATCCAAACTCTTCGGAGAATAGTAGGGCTCGGGGACGCGCACTAGTGCGCGATGCCGTTCCATCTAGAAAACCTCCGAAGGTGATTCGTTTCACACAGCTTGAGGGACCCTTTACGTTCCTCGCTGCCCCCAAAAAAGCCCGATGAAGCTGAAAATGCCGTCTGAGGCAATTAGCAATCTCTCTCAAAATAAAAAGGAAAGCGCAGTGTGGGCAGGCCTCCAACAAAGTGGACCGACGATCTGGTGAAGGTCGCGGGAAGCCGCTGGACGCTGCTCGCAGCAGCACAAAACCGGTCGTTGTGGAGATCCTTGGGGGAGGTCTTTGGCTGAGATGAAGATGATGATAATGAAACTCCACTATGATCGCATAAAAAGTTAAACAACCTATTTGTTTTAAATTCTATTGACTCTGTATTTCCGTGTAGGATAATGATTGTTGTCAGAATACCAGCGTTGTTGCGATACGCTTCGTTCGCAACAACACAAGCTGAGGCGGGGTCCTGATTGACCTGTTGTTTGTTTTATGTGTTTTATTTTTATTTTATTTTTTGTGTACTTGTGTGGTCAATAAATGTTTCTCTCTCTCTCTCTCTCTCTCTCTGTGTGTGTGTGTGTGTGTGTGTGTGTGTTGTAGTTTTAGTATTTAGTCCTTTTGAGAATTAGTCCGTTCGCGAATGAGCCCTTTCGAGACTCGGGTACCATTTTGCGGATTAGGCATTATGATAATTAATAATAAAATCGTTTATCACAGACCATTGGATCCATCGGTTAGTAACAATTAAAACTTAGAAACTAACTTAAATACTAACAAAGTAACAACAAAACAATATTAAATTAAAACTAAAAATAAATCATTAAAAAAACAAATGTTGAAAAAATTAATGGGCGCCTTTGGCTTTTAAAGTAAAAAGTGTTGAATAATTTCGGCGGGCTGGTTAGAACCACGATAGCTCAATTGGAAGAGCATCTGACCCGGAATGTCAGAAGGGTGCAGGTTTAAAGCCTGCTCGTGGAAATTTTTTCAACATTTGTGTTTTTGTAATTTGTTCGCAACAAAATTTGCGTTAAAAAATTATTTGAACATTTATAAATCATTAAACTAATTCATTGGTCGGTTCACTGATGTAAGTACACGTTTTAAAATATGTAATTCAGTGAACCGTCTGAAAAGTGCCGAATCCATCCGGTCACCGATCATCTTTAGGACTATGTTGACGCTCCCCTGAGCTCGCAGCAACATTGAGGCAATCTTTTTCCGCATAATGAGAGTGGGAACGGATTTTTTTTTAATTTTTTTTCTATTCTCTTATTTTCAACTTAAAATATGTCATTAGTTTTTTTTCTAATTACTTCACAATATTTTTTCAAAAAATTAAAAATCACCACGTGGTTTTGTTTTTCCGTAAAGATCACTATGCGGCTGCCAGCAATCACTGCCAGCAAACTAAGCGTGTTTTAAGGGGGTGCCGCTCGGAATTTCGAAAATTTACGTGTTTTTAAGTCACTGGTGCTAGGCGCTGAATAGGTCATATACATTAAAAGGACTAGTGTAGGTTAGCTTGATCCTTTCACAAGAGCATGGTTGTCTTGGAATTTGAAACAAATACCCAGAACCTGCATTAACAATACGTAAAAGTAATGATATATAAAAACTTATTATTAATTTTGGTGCATACTATGTAACAAATTTTTGAAGAAAATAAATTATTTGTATTTGTATTGTATTTGTGTTTGTATTTATTTCTTCAGAAACTTTGTAAATACAGCACAAATGAAACAATGATCCGACATCAAAATGTTTGTATTGATATTCCGCAGGGCACTGTTGTCTTATTTTTCAATAAAAAAATATGAATATGAAAATATTAAGACTTTTATAATTTTTTACCCAAACGCCTATGATTTTACGAAAGTAAACATTGCTCTAATTAAATCCCCAGCCTACTCTGTACAGATATTAGTGTGCGTGCGTATTCTTGTCGTGCGCCGTTGTCACACCACTGCCACGCGCCGCTCGCTCGCTATCATAAAGAAACTTGAAACTCGCAGTTTTGCGTCCGCGCTGCACCCCCTTAAGCAAATTAATTATGTACAATAACTTTGTAAATACTTATCGTACCGAAGTGAAACAAAAACTATATGTTTTGGAATAACGTCTTCTATAATGATATAGGGTAATTTTTTTTTTCTTTCCCAAGTCCAATGTAACGAAGTCGTCTAAATTCGCGTCTGCAAATAAGCGATTTTTTTAATTGATGGTAGCTCACCTGTGGCTTCAGCTGCTCCTGTTTGTACGGTTTGGGCAGCGGTGTCACCTTCAGTTTCCCGGACGCGTCCGATATCTCGGACAGTATCACTGATTGCTCCTCGCTCTTCTCGAAGGTCTGTCAATGAAACGACATATTATTAGTTTTAACACATTAAAACTTAACTAGATTTAGATTACATTAAAATAAGTCTCCATTTTTTATATCGCATGTGGTATTTGCCTTTTTTTGTTTAATGCATTTAGATATGGGTGTTATTTAAGGCGAAGGGTAAGGCACACTAGCGCCACCAATTGATAATTTGACAATTACTAACGGACCGGATCTTTTTTTAACATTGCGTACCGTCCGACAAAGAAAAGCATTCATAGTATTTATTTAATAATTGTGCACTACTTTTTGTTGCGTGGTTTATTCACAAAACGGGCTATCGCATTTATTCACAAACAATGACCACTTTTGGTGTTAGCGAATGAATACAAAAACAAAAACAAAGTAGTGTACAATTATTAAATAATAGATGTTTGCACATTGCAACATTGCGGACCTTCCGACGCTAGGTCGGAAGGTCCGCAATGTTTGAAAAAAAATCCAGTTTAGCAGTTATCAAATTAAATCCATTAGCGGCGCTAGTGTGCCTTACTCTTCGCCTTAAACGGATAGCAAAGTATTCGTATTTTTGTTAGAAAATTATCAAACGGTACTTATATATAGTTGTGTGTCTTCCTAATCAAATTGAATATGTGCAAAAAATATTATATTTCATCGATTAGTGTATTTCACATATCTAATATATAAAATTCTCGCGTCACAGTTTTCGTTGCCATACTCCTCCGAAACGGCTTGACCGATTTTGATGAAATTTTTTGTGCTTATCCGGTATCTATGAGAATCGGCCAACATCTATTTTTCATCCCCCTAAATGTTAGGGGTAGTGCACCCCTAAATTATTTTTTTATTTTTTATGGCAAAACAACGTTTGCCGGGTCAGCTAGTCTTTTACTAAAATTTCATCAGATATCACCAAATGGTTACTTATATCGTCCCATGAATCGATTTTTAAAGGGTTCCTTAAAGCGTGATCGAAACACCGTCAGAGGTTTTCTAAACCAAATGGCATCATGAACTACTGCGACTTCTGATTGTGTGGTCAATATGTTTCTCTATCTCTCTCCTACTCTATCTCTCTCTCTCGCCTGACTATTACCCATATAATGAGCTCACCAGGTCATCGCCACCGGCCGTGTCTTCAGGAACAGTGTTAGGTGCGCCAGAACCGAGGGTCGTGAAGAACTTCTGGACGTCCACCTCACTAGAGTATTGGTCTGAAAGGACAAGCTTCGTCAGTATAAAGTAAATAGCGTTTAACTGTCCCACTGCTGGGCAAAGGCCTCCATCATTGAAATCAAGTCATCATTACAATTGATGGGTAATACTTTAATGACAACGCTTGCCAAATACGGGATTTATTTATTTATTTTCATTTGTACCTGCCGACTTACAGATTAATCCAACACGCCGACAAGGCATACAATATACAATGATTTTAAAAACAGGATACAAATTAGTAAATTCTAGTTTAGATATGTAAGTAATCAATCAATCAATCATGAAAAAACAATAATAATAATAAATAATAACAAAAATACAGACATAAAAACCAATAAGTAATTAAATAAAGTTACCACATTATTTTATCTCAATAAGAAAAAATATAACTGACGTTTAAACTTTTGAATGAACCTTTTTATCAATCAAATCGTTAGAACATACCTTGTTCATTGCTTGTACCGAAAACGGCAAAATCATTCCAAACCAAAAAGTATCACTATAATAGACAACATTACATACACTGTTCTGATCCCAAGGTAAATAGCTAAAGCACTCGTTTTAAGGAAACCAGAAACAACCACGGTACCACAACCACCCAGGTAGGCTACTCTTGACGCAAACTCAATCTCAATACAATTCCAATGCGATTAATATGTATCGATATTGGGATAAGTTTCGCAATTTCGGAACGCCCCATCTCGATAACAATTTGTTCACTCAATTTCCACGCAATTTAATTCCAATGTGGCGCTATTATCGCTTTTAAGAGTGCCATTTGAATTTTTTAGATTTGGGATTGGAAATTGATTATTGCAATTGTGTTTCAAAAGTAACCCACCAGGGGGTCGACCGCCTAACACTCTCGCTTTCGATTGCTTTGAAGGCGAGGCGAGGAGGAGGCGTCATCTAGTCATTTCGAAAGCAATTTAAAAGCAATATCGAAAGCTATAGGCTATAGCTTTCGATATTATTTGATATTATATTTCGATATTATATTAGAAAGCGAGGCGAGGGCCTCGCTTTCGAAGCGATTGAAAGCGAGAGCGTTAGGCGGTTGGGGGGCAGGTCCGACACAATATCGAAAAGTTCGTTTTCGACATTGCCCCGACCGACCGACCCGAGACCTCAGAGTCAGCGCCGCCCTAAGTCCGACGAGCAAGCCACTCTGCCGGAGATCGTCAAAAGCCTGAAAGCAAATACTGACCAATGATCTCAACACGCCCTCTTCCATTGTGATCCTGGTCTCGTATTTGGTTGGCGAAGGAGATGGCCTTCAGCTTCTCCACATTCTTGGCCTTCTTGCCCACATACACCAGGATTGTCTGGTCTACATCCAGGATGAACACGTCGCCTTCGTTCATTGAGGAGATGAGGGGATCCATCTGGGAAAAGACATGGGTGACTATACTACTTAATATATGAATCTGTAGGCTCTGTTTGTACATGCAATTTTTCTGACAAATTTTGGGATAAATATAATAATAATAATAATAATAAGAGAGAGGCTCTCGCTGAAAGGTTGGGTTAAGGGTCAGATGCAAAAGGCAGTACTCCTAGACACGGCACGTATTGTCAGAAGGTTCCTCACTCTGCAGCCCTGACCACCGGTAGCTTGGGCCCTGCCCCGCTGCTGATGGTACTCTAGGATTAGGTTTTTATAATGTTTTATTGTTTTTATATTAAAATATTGTAAAAATCTAGTTTTAAGAAAGAAAATAAATAAAAGAGATAATAATAATAATAATTTATTCAATATCTTTTACAAAATAAAATAATAAATATATTCGTTTTATGACTTGCTGACACCAATTCTACGATTTTTGAAATTTTTGTGTCTGTCTGTCTGTCTGTCTGTCTCTCTGTCTGTCTGTCTGTCTGTATGTCCTTTTGTAACTCAAGAACGGCTTGACCGATCTTGATGAAAATTTGTATGTAGTAAGAACATGAGATTGTGCAAATGATAGGCTAAATATGATGTTAGTAAACCTAATAATTATTTTATATAGCATTCATTGACCCATTATTTTCGCATAGCGAAGCGGGCAAGTGACGGCTAGTTATACTCATACTACATTTTTCAACCGCCTCTGTGGTCTTGTGGTTACGACCACCGGTTTAGAGCCAGAGGTGCCAGGTTCGATTCCCAGCGGGGGGTACATGTTTGTGTACTCGGTTTGGTTGGTAGGGCTTATTTGTCCGCCTGGCTAGCTACCACAATCTTATCTAAATATGTCGCCATGACATCAATAAGATAGCCAGTGCCTTAGTAAATGAGGAATCCGGGTGAAGTCCGGTTTCACTTTTTTTTTGATCACTTAACATCAGGTGAGGGGAAGGTCAAGTGTTTATGGTCAGTTTATGGCCCCCACTGCTGGTACACGAGCCTCCATTATGGATAGAAACATAGGGAGAACGGGCCGTAAACCACCACGAGTGCAGACTGCTAATGCAGCCGGGACCAACGGCTTTAAGTGTAAAATGTTCAAATTTGTAAAAATATTATGATCGGATGTTAGTGACGGTAGTTGTTGACATTGAATGGGCGCTTTTGGCTTTCAAAGTAAAAAGTGTTGAATAATTTCGGCGGGCTGGTTAGAACCACGATAGCTCAATTGGAAGAGCACCTGACCCGGAATGTCAGAAGGGTGCAGGTTCAAATCCTGCTCGTGGAAATTTTTTCAGCATTTGTGGCTTTAAGTGTCTTCCGAAGCACGGAGGAGCGAGAAATGATACATTCTTGGTCACCCATCCGGTGACCGGCTTTTGCGAAAGTTGCTTAGCTCAGCAGTTACATATAATTTTAGGCCATTTCTTCCTATCCATCCATAGGGAAAGGCACGTGCCAGTTTTTAAGAGGTGACATAAAATTAAGTAAATTTGTTAATGATTTTAGGTAATTTTTACATTTTAACTAATTATGAGACGACCAACACCTCAGTCTCTCTGTGACCACGGACCCTGCAAAGGGTTCTAAACGTCGTCAGGATAAACACTAAAAAGTAATGAGTAAAATAAACGCGAGTAGATCCGTAAAAGTTGTTTCATTTCAATGTGTAGTGTAGGGAAGCCTGGTGGTAGGATGGAATGCCACACTGAGGAAGGGCCAAAGGGAAGATCTTCCTCCGAGCTGGGTGGTATAGCTCGGGGACCGAGGTCCGACGGATGTTAGTTGGAGGTGCTATATATAGCGAAGGTAGATGGTGGATGAGGAGTGTGATGGATGGGCGCTGCTGCGATGATGTTGAAGGTGCTTCTGTGCTCCGTAGGGGTCACCACTGTAGGGAAGCCAATGGTAGATCACGTCGGGGTCACCACTGTAGGGAAGCCATTGGTACATCACATCGAGGTCACCACTGTAGGGAAGTTTGGTAGTACATCACGTCGGGGTCACCACTGTAGGGAAGCCTGGTGGTAGGATGGAATGCCACACTGAGGAAGGGCCAAAGGGAAGATCTTCCTCCGAGCTGGGTGGTATAGCTCGGGGACCGAGGTCCGACGGATGTTAGTTGGAGGTGCTATATATAGCGAAGGAGAAGGTGAAACTTCGTTACCGCGATGCAGGCTTCCCATACTATTTTATTGTCGTAGTATGGGCAACGTCGTTGGTATGCGTTTGTGGCGCCATCTGTTGACACGGTTGGGAAGTGTTTTGCTTCGTGTCAAGTAATGTGCGGCGTATGCGGTAGGTGACGCCGCCACATGTAGTGTTCGCGTAAACTTTAGAAAACAATTTTTACATAAGTCTAAGATGATTAGTTTCAATCTAAACCATTAAACCATAGATATGAATTTATTAAAATATAAAACTTAATGTAATTTAAAATGGAACAACAGAGCCAACAACAGAGCTGATGCAGCTTGTGAAGCAGCTGAAAAAGCTAAAGCATGCAAATACAGGGGTCTAGGCTCCGAATATGATGTTGTCCCATTCGGTGTCGAGACCCTTGGTCCGTGGGTTCCCAGCGCTATAAGGCTTTTTAAGGAAATAGCAAAAAGGTTAGTCGACATCACAGGAGACCGAAGAGCTGGCAGCTACCTCGGACAAAGAATTAGTGTAGCTATTCAAAGGGGAACGCTGCCAGTATCTTCGGAACCTTGCCTAAAGGGACTCCTTTTAATAATTTATTTTAGTTATTTTATTATATTTTTTAAGGTTTTTAGTTTTAGGTTCATTGTTCTTTTAAATAAATAATATGTCATATTTAAAGTAAATCTAAGATCTAGTTAGTTACCTGCCGGATGCGAATGTTCCTCTTGCCTTTGACCTGGAAGAGACGCTTGGCTGCACCAGCGTTGGTAGTGACGTGGTTGAAACCAGATCCCACGCCGCCTTCTTGGTAGGTGATAGCTTAAAAAAAACAGAAAGGTTTATAAAGAAAGATCGCCACAAGTTCTATGTTAATAACTTTGTGTTGTCTTTTCTTCATTGAAAATATAAAAGTGCTCGTTTTCGTTAACATATGTAGTTATTTTCCCTATATTCCCCGTGTGGTGCCGAGGGTAAAGAATTGCACCACCCCATCTTTTCCCATGGGTGTCGTAGAAGGCGACTATGGGACCATTCCAGAGGATGGGCAGCAGCGTCTCTCTGTGATTATTCTCACCTTACTGCGATCGCCAACCCGCCTGCCAAGCGTGGCGATTATGGCAAATTCTCCTCAAAATAATTTATCCTTGAGGGAGGCCTTTGTCCTGCAGTGGACGTCTTTTTGGCTGAGATGATGATGATGATGTAGTTAATTATTTTTGCTGTCAACTTCCTTATAACTCTTCCAATGTCTTCTTCTTCTTCGTCGAGTCCTCATGCCTGAGGGTCGTGACCACCAATAGCAACATCGCGGACCAGGGCTCTCCAAGAGGTCCTATCCTGGGCTAGACGGATAGCCGCCTGCGTGTTACATTTCAGGGCATCCAGAATAGCATCCGTCCACCGGGCAGGCGCTCTTCCTCTGCTTCTTCTTCCCTCAACGTGACCCACCAGTACAAGCTTCTCCAAATTACTAGGTTCCCGGCGAGCAATGTGACCAAAAAATGAGAGCGTTCTTTCCAGGCATACTGATGATAGGCGGGTTTGAATGGCCAGCTCCTGAAGGATAGAAACGTTAGTGCGACGCGCAGTCCACGGAATACCTAGCATTTTACGCCAGCACCACATTTCAAACGCATCTATCCTTGACACAATACGAGCTTTCAATGTCCATGTTTCAGAGGCATATAGAAAAATAGAGAAAATCAAAGTACGCATTAGTGTAATTTTCGTGCTGCGATAGATGTTACGATTTCTCCAGATCTTATCAAGGCGTTTTACTGCTGCTTTTGCCATTTGAGCCCGTCGAACAACTTCCTTTTCGCAGTCGCCATCGTTGCGTATTAGAGAACCCAGGTATACGAATTCCTGAACCTCGTCCAGATCGCGCAACTCCTGAGAACCAAGCGAAATTCCGGCCCTATCGACGAACATCAACTTGGTTTTGGTCCGATTAATCTTTCTTCCAATCATTCTTCCAATGTAAAGACGATAAAACCTCATTGCTTCTGACTGGACCAGTTCTAATTGAGTAACAGTACCTTGCTAATTGCTGCAATTACGCCTTCCTAGCTAGATGAAGTAATCGTTCGTTTGAATCATTCTGTTTGTGTGATCATCAATTATTAGTAGCTTGATAATTGGACGGTGTGTTAGTTGGCGAAACAAAAAACATTATTTAAGGGGGGTGCCGCGCGGAATTTGAAAATTTACGTGTTTTTAAGTCACTAGTGCTAGGCGCTGAATAGGTCTTATACATTAAAAGGACTAGTGTAGGTTAGCTTGATCCTTTCACAAGGTCATGGTTGTCTTGGAATTTGAAACAAATACCCAGAAACTGCATAAACATTACGTAAAATAATGATATCTAAAAACTTATTTCTTCAGTAACTTTGTAAATATAGCCCAAATGAAACAATGATCCGACATCAAAATGTTTGTATTGATATTCCGCAGGTCACTGTTGTCTTATTTTTCCATTAAAAAACATGAATATAAAAATATTAAGACACTTCTTATTTTTTACCCAAACGCCTTTGATTTTACGAAAGTAAACATTGCTCTAATTAAATCACCAGCCTACTCTGTACAGATATTAGTGTGCGTGCGTATTCTTGTCGTGCGCCGTTGTCACACCACTGCCACGCGCTGCTCGCTCGCTATCATAAAGAAACTTGAAACTCGCAGTTTTGCGTCCGCGCTGCACCCCCTTAATAATAGCTATTCTTTGAAGAGCTCGATGCCGCAGTGGTAAACGGACACTGTCTGCAATAACTGGAGTTAATTTTTACTTTTTAATTGTTGCACTGAATGTTAGTGACGGTAGTTGTTGACATTGAATGGGCGCCTTTGGCTTTCAAAGTAAAAAGTGTTGAATAATTTCAGCGGGCTGGTTAGAACCACAATAGCTCAATTGGAAGAGCACCTGACCCGGAATGTCAGAAGGGTGCAGGTTTGAACCTGGATTTGAATTTTGCTCGTGGAACTTTTTTCAACATTTGTGTTTTTATAATAGTTCGTTCCAGGACTCTGTAAATGCCGTATTCAGCCTCACCGTTCTGAAAGTATCCCTTGAACTGCGCGCTCTCGTATCCCATCGGCTCCCGATGCTGCACCGCTGCTCCCCCAAACTTGTCGTCCAGGCCGATAGTCAAGATGGCCGCCGCGCCAGACTCATCCTGTAAAGAGGTTTAGCGGTTATACAAAAAAAACTTAAAGTAGAGGCACAACATTAAAAGTACATACTACGTACTCTTAGAACAAGGGTACGACGAGCCGGTCCACACGCGCTCTATACCAGGTACAGACATGTACCTGGGCGCTTCTCACCACCACGGCCCGGTCAATCCGAGCCATTTAGAGGCGCCCTCGGGTGGTTCCGCTCCCCGATCCAATCCGAACCCTTCGGAGAATCTAGTAGGGCACGGGGACACGCGTTATGCGTGATGCTGTTCCCTCTATAGAAAACCTCTGACGGTGATTCGTTTCACACGGCTTGAGGAGTCCTTTCAGTTTCTCGCCGCTCCCAAAAATCCCAGTGAAGCTGAAAATACTCAGTGGCAATCAGCAAACTCAAACCCTCTCAAGAACACGGAATCTCGGAACGGCTCGGGACAGTCTGAGCGCAGCTGTTGCGATGTTCCGTGTCCATAGCCCTTTCGCTTCATCTACTTTCATTAATTTCTTCATGCATGCTCGCCTATTTGAGTTACCCTAGACCAGTGGTTTCAGAGGAGCTCGATGGCGCAGTGGTTAACGCGCCCGGTCTGCGAGTGCTGAGGTTAAGCAACTTTCGCAAAGGCCGGTCATCGATCGAGCGAGCTCCTCCGTGCTTCGGAAGGCACGTAAAGCCGTTGGTCCCGGCTGCATTAGCAGTCGTTAACAACCACCAATCCGCACTGGGCCCGCGTGGTGGTTTATGGCCCGTTCTCCCTATCCATCCATAGGGAAGGCTCGTGCCCCAGCAGTGGGGACATAAAAATGAGCTGATGATGATGATGAAGACCAGTGGTTCCCAACTGATGGTCCACGGACCCCAGATGGTCCGAGAGAGCATCGGTAATGGTCCGCGGGATAGAACATAATTAAATCCACAAAATAATTTTCAAAAAGGCAGTACAGTGTTTTTTTTAAATTCCTGCACTATCACCTACTACATAATGTATTTGCTAATTCCTAGCTCCCAGTGTGGAACATGAAATGTTTCGCATCAGCATTTTTGGTAGCATGTAGTGTGTGAAGACAAATTGCCACTACTGAACTTACGCTACAAATACTTTTTAAGTTTTGAATAAAGCTTAAACTTTCTTTTTGAATACAGTTTATGTGGTCCTCATCATCATCATCATCATCAGCTCATTTATGTCCTCACTGCTGGGGCACGAGCCTTTCCTATGGATGGCTAAGGAGAACGGGCCATGAACCACCACGCGGGCCCAGTGCG
Source organism: Eudonia mercurella (assembly GCA_963082485.1). Taxonomy (NCBI): domain Eukaryota; kingdom Metazoa; phylum Arthropoda; class Insecta; order Lepidoptera; family Crambidae; genus Eudonia; species Eudonia mercurella. The sequence continues at coordinate 24,083 of CAUJAO010000481.1, read as the reverse complement.
GATTGGTGGTTGTTAACGACTACTAATGCAGCCGGGACCAACGGCTTAAAGTGCCTTCCGAAGCACGGAGGAGCTCGAGATGATACATTTTTGATCACCCATCCGATGACCGGCCTTTGCGAAAGTTGCTTATGTGGTCCTGCTAACAAATAAATTAGGAAAAGGGTCCATGGTCGGAGAATGGTTGGGAACCACTTAGCCGTTCGTTAAAAATGTCCTCGATGTGGTCAAGAAACATCTACCTACGTCGTCTCCGTACCATATCCTCATTCACATGCGTTTCAAATACCTTTTTGACCAATATCTCTACCTATAGATACACAATCTTTAAATATCTATTTAATAAAACTAGTGGTCGCCCAGTGTTCGAAATTCGACCGTAATTTTATTAAGGCTGCACGGATTGTATCCTAAGCAATGAAAAATTAAAAAAGATAGAATGTGAGTTTGGATTGGCATTGACAGATGTCGGCCGCATTAAAGACAAACAATACGTATATGTCAAATACATATGCGTGTGTGTCAAATACTTTGTTGATTTAATGTAGTTTTTATGCATATTTAAAAAAAATTAACATTCGGATAACTTTCTCTATAAAAACTATAAGTGTGCGAAATTTCATACTCCTCCGTCCGCGCAATTTTCGTAAAAACGGGTACTATACGGGGATTATAGTTTAGAAGCTCTATGGCGAAGTGGTAAACACGCCCGGTATAAGAATGCTGACGCAAAGACCGGTCATCGGATGGGTGACTAAAAAATTATCATCTCGAGCTCCTCCGTGCTTCGAAAGGCACGTAAATCACTGGGCCCACGTGATGTTTTACGACTCGGTTCATCCATGGAAGGCTCGTAATCCAGCAGTGACATAAAAAATGAGCTGATGGCGATGATGATAGTTATAAATGTATTTACCTGTGATGAAGAGCTGCCGATCCAGTAGTGTATGTCATAAGAAAGTTGGTTACGCTTATCGGCTGTTGTCTGGGGAAAATAAGCACAGAAATTACAAATCACCGCTTTCCTTATAGTGTCTTACAAATAAACAGAGAATAAGCTCCGAATAGTTATTCCGTGTTATGTTCCTGTCATATAAACGTCATTTCAAATTAGAGTGAAAGAGACAAAACAAGGAATAACTATTCTTATTACGACACATACTTAGTGCCTTACAAATAAACAAAGAATATGCTCCGAATAGTTATTCCGTGTTTTGTTCCTGTCATGTAAACGTCATTTCAAATTAGAGTGAAAGAGACAAAACACGACATTCTTTGTTTATATGTAAGACCTCGACTTTGACCTACTCGTAAACAGCGTCACTTTTAAGCCTAAATGAAATGGAAGTTATCAAGTAAGGTACGTTACTCTGTCTTAAATGTAATTCCAAATAAGTGCTTTTGTCGAAGAAACTTTTACAATTTACGGAAAAAAGTTAGGAAAAGTGACACAAGTGAAGATCCGAACCGATCCGAATTTAATAACACTTATCACTTTTCCCGCAACTTCGTCTATGTGGATTTCGTATTTTGCATAATAAATTTAACTAGTGGTCGCCTAGTGGTCAAAATTCGACCGTAATTTTATTAAGGCTGCACGGTTTGTATCCTAAGATACCTAAGCAATGAAAAATTAAAAAAAAGATAGAATGTGAGTTTGGAATGGCATTGGACTTCTTGGCGGGAAAGTGAAGAGTCATGTCTGCGGTTTTGTTTTATTTTCTAAAATTTGTGTTAAGTCGAATATTAATGTGAAATAATGGTGGATTATTAACCGTTAAGTGTTCGTGAGTGTGCATGAGTGTTGGCAAATGAAACAAAACAGTGCAACGTCACTAATCAAATTCTCTCAAGAAGTCCGCTTGAGGACTTAGTAAAGCCCCACATCTTTACTGAGATACTCGAGGGGTTGGGGGTATATCATTTCTCACTTCTCATTTCCATTATCATTCATCATCATCATTTCCATTATCATTCATCATCATCTTTAGGATTATAATACTAATGAAATTAAGAAACTAATGACATGGCAGCATGGTCTATGACCTTAGCCGGTTCCTCAGAGAACAAACTATTAAAAAAAAAAAAAAAAATGGAATGGCATTGACAGATGTCAGCCGCATTAAGACAAACAGCCACATTAATGTTGTTTTTGTTGATTTAATGTATTTTTTATGCATAATTTAAAAATATATTAACATTTGGATAATCTTCTCTATAAAAACTGTAAGTGTGCGAAATTTCATATTCCTTCGTTTGCGCAATTTTCGTAAAAACGATTACAAAGTTTTTGCTTCACGTATATATACTACTCAAAACAAAATAAGGGCCACGAGGTATTTTTTCATTTTGGTGTAAATTATTAAACATTTACATATTGAAAGTAGTAAAATATTGAGTATACAAACTCTTTGATACCTAAACTTTTTAATATTGTAGTATTCATCTAATGCTAGCAACAATTTTAAATAAAATTTGATTTAAAGTTATTTTGAAAATTTTGATTGCATTTTCTTTGACGTTTTGCTTTCCTTAGCTTCTTGGTTTATTAGAAATTATCAGAGTTCATTGATATCTCGAGTCAGAAACATCTTTTGCAATATGCCACAAGCACGCAGGCGTCATATGGACTCGCTGACAGCAACCAGAGCCGTTACAATGATTGAAGAAGGTCATTCGCAGCGATCTGTGGGTTTGCAATTAGGATTTTCTCGAAGAGCTATTCAAAATCTATGGAATCGTTTCCAAGAGACCGGCAGTGTTAGAAGAAGACCTGGTTCGTGCAGAGTTCGCATTACAACAGCTCAAGAGGATCGTTACATTCGATTAAGTGCGCGCCGAGATCGCACAACGACGGCCCGCAAGCTGCAAAATCGTTTACGGCTCACAACGGGTACTCGTGTCAGTGACCAAACTATTCGTAATCGATTGCATGAAGACCAGCAGGCATCAAGAAGGCGAGTTGTCCGTATTCCATTAACCAGAAATCATCGTGCAAATCGTTTAAGATTTTCCCGTCAACATTTGGACTGGGACATAAACCAATGGGGCATGGTGCTCTTCACAGACGAATGCAAAGTTAAATTTTTTAACGACGATCGGCGTATTAGAGTATGGAGAAGACGCGGCGAGAGATTTTCAGAAGCCTGCATCCATGAAGTCGATCGTTTTGGTGGTCCAAATGTAATGATTTGGGGCGGGATAAGCTTACACGGCAAAACTGAGCTCGCTATTTTAAATGAGGGTACTGTTACTGCTCAGCGGTATATTGAGGAAGTCGTCAGACCACATGTGATCCCATTTGCCCAGCGAGCGGGTCCTGGATTCATCTTGATGCAAGACAATGCTCGTGCACACACGGCTCAAGCGACTCGGTTTGTACTGGAAGCGTCTCAAATTCAAGTCTTGCCGTGGCCGGCGAACAGTCCGGACTTAAATCCAATAGAGCACATGTGGGATCAGTTGAAACGAAGAGTTAGAGACGGTGATCAGGAAATCCACTACCAACAGCAACTCATCAACGCTGTTAAAAGAGCCTGGGAAGAGATTCCAATGGAAAATGTCAGGCATTTGATTGAGAGCATGCACTCCAGGCTTCAGGAGTGCGTAACGAAACGAGGGGGTTACTAAAAAGAACCCGTTACTAAAAGATGAGCATGGAGTATTTTCTTTTGTTTTCAGTAACTTTACATTGTTTTTATTTTTAACCTTAAATGTGTTTTTTCTTTCAAAAGCAAATAAACTTTTTAATCATTATTATTGGAATAAATTTATTGGTCTACACGGTAAAAACAACATTAGTTTTCGTTATGGAGACAAAAAAATTAATATTGGTTTTATTATTTTCATGGTACAGACAAAATACCTCGTGGCCCTTATTTTGTTTTGAGTAGTATACAGGGTGGCTCATTCAAATCGGTCAGTATGGGAATGTCTGAAACTATAAGACATACGAAGATTTGTTCTTAGGAACCATGTCACCGATTTTGATAAAAAGAAAAACTGCATTTATACATTTGAAAAAAAAACTGTACCCAGCTCGGGAATCGAACCCGGTTGTTTTGAAAAAATAAACTTACACTTTTTCTATTTAAAAAACCCGCGAAAACATTTGACACTCGAGTTTTCTTTTTTTTTCTTTCTTTTTATTGCTATTCGGCCAGTCACACCGAGACGTTCCATTTTCAAATGAGGTTTAACACGGCTCTCTATCTACAATATCTACATACTTACTTTAAGTGGGCTTTTCAATTGATTGTTAGTGTTTGATTACTGTAGATAACAAAACTTCCTTAAAGATTTAATGCAATGCTAATGCCACATGATAAGGTGTATGTAACAAGTAGAGAGGTACATACAAACAGCCATAGAGACAATTTTACATGCCTGAACTTGTTGAATATTGTAACGGTGGTCACTTCGAACACCTACTATGATTAATTAAAGTATGTCAAAACAATGCATTTTATTCATTTTAGACATCATGTTTCTTAGAGACATTTACAGCTTAAGACCTACACAATCGATATTTAAATAGAAAAAGTGTAAGTTTATTTTTTCAAAACAACCGGGTTCGATTCCCGAGCTGGGTACAGTTTTTTTTCAAATGTATGAATGCAGTTTTTCTTTTTATCAAAATCGGTGACATGGTTCCTAAGAACAAATCTTCGTATGTCTTATAGTTTCAGACATTCCCATACTGACCGATTTGAATGAGCCACCCTGTATAATAGATAGATAATTTGACTTTCAAATTTAAAAAAAAGACATTGTAGAACTTTAAAATATTTAAATTCTATGTTACCAGCAAGGAGTATTTAGTAATTCTTGAAAATATATGACTGCAATCCTAAACGCCTATTTTATACTCGAAAAATTATAGGTAGTTAAATAGTCTGTTAACACATTAATATTATAAATGCGAAAGTGTGTGTGTATGTTTGTTGCTTCTTCACGCTGCAACGGATAAATGGATTTGGATGAAATTCGGCATACAGATAGTTTATAACCTGGATTAACACAAAAGATACTTTTTATCCCGATATTCCCACTGGAACGGGAACCACGCGGGTGAAACTGCGGGCGGCCGCTAGTTTGTTCTATAAATATTTAAACGTACCTTTAGAACTATGTAACAGTCCCCTTTGTAGAATTTTCCGTAGTCATTCGGAGATACTGCTACAGGGTTGAAATTCTGAAACAATTATTGACAAATTTAAATTATGATGACATATGAAATTAAAAATATAATTAGATTTAAAACTAAAAACATTACATTACGATAAAATAACACGAAAAAAGAGACACCGCATGGAATTTGAGAAGCTCAATGGCACAGTAATCACCGCTCCCGGTCTGTGATAGCTGTTATTAGCAAGTTTCGCAAAGGCCAGTCATCGGATGGGTGACCAAAAATTAATAAAAATTCACAGATTTCGCAGTCCCCGCAAGAATCGGAGCATTGAAAATAAATACAACAATTTACAAAAAAAAACATTTTATTTTAAATAACACAATTCCAACTTGAATGCACTTCTCGCATCCGCATCTTTTCGGTCAATAATCAAAGAAACTACTTCACTTTTTATATACAGAAATACCCGTTTTTCTACAATACCAAATCTAAAGTGACCACCTACAGGTCACAATTATTAACCGATTTTCAAATTTTTCGCCATTTTGTAGCTAGGACCCTTTTTGCATTTTCTCTTAAGTCGGTTTTTTTTTTGGAAATATTTACAATTTAGTATACGGACACCCCCCAAAAAATCAGAATTTTTTTACATTTTTCAAAATTCCAAAAAAAGTTTATAGCCGATTTTCAAAATTCAAACGCTCACACATGTCTTGATAAATTCCCCAACTCTTGGTACTATTTCCATCTCGATTCTCCCAAAATCCTCGGAGCTATGGCCAAAAATACGTCTCAGGCGATTTGCATCTGATAACCATTTTTAATAGTCCTGGCTGCATTAGCAGTCGTTAACAACCATCAATCCGCACTGGGCCCGCTCTCCTTATCCATCAAAGTCAAAGTCAAAGTGAAAGTTTTTTATTCAAATAAACTTATGAAAAGTGCTTTTGAATCGTCCATACATGTTTTGCCTACTACTCATTCAGGAAGTCTATTTTTTAGCTGTGGAGAAGAATGGGCGCAAAATCATCCATAGGGAAGGCTTGTGCCCCAGCAGTGGGGACATAAAATGAGCCGGTGATAATGACTTTAAAAATAAAAATTTAAAAAAATCATAAATGCAGTCAGAGGCATAAAATTTAATAAATCATTCTCACTTTGTCCGACTGTGTGTTATGTATAATGTTGCATAAATTGAATTTTTATCTTGTTCCGGCCTTTTCAGTTGATTTTCTATTTAGTTACTTATTATTTTTTACGCAGGCGGGTTTTTTGATTTTTTTAATTTTTAATTTTATTTGTCTTTTTAGTTAGACAAATTTCATGATATACCTTTTTAAATTCTTGTGTTGAGCCCTCTAATTTGATACCCATAATGTAGCATTCGAAAAAAAAAATTGTTTTTCACCAACTCCAATGGCGATGGCGTCGCACAGCTAGAGATGTAAAGAACTCGAACCCTTTAGTCTTAATTCGATAGACTCGGCTCAATTTCACAAGACTCAGTGAACTAACTAAACTCGAATCTTAAGTCGAACCGAGCTTCAGTCCTTTCACGAAGACTCGAGCGCCAAAATATAACTCGAGTCTAAAAAACAGCCCGAGTCTTAAATAAAGCTCGAGTTTTAAAAAGAGCTTGAGACTTACAATGAGCTCGAGTCTTTAAAGAGCTGGAGTCTTCTTCAAACTCGGAGTAAATAAGACATGACTTGAAGTTCGTTTTGGGAAGTACTGCAGTGATCGGACTAACAGAGCTGAGCAACACACTACAGTACATTTTTTTTCAAAATACTATTCTGGTTACAAATATACGAAACGAAGACTCCAAACGGAAAAGAACTTGAGCGGGACTCGCCGCGTAAAAACGACTCGAGCGTTAAAAAATGACGGAGTTCTGAGGTAACAAACATTTAAAAAAAACACAACCGATTTGAGAACCTCCTCCTTTTTTGAAGTCGGTTAAAAAGACTCGAGCTTCATGTTGCGATCAAGAGCTCAATACAGACTCGAGTTCTCTAGTCTTGGAGTCTTGTTGTAATGAGTCGAGTCGTGTAATTTGTGAGCCGAGCTCAAGATTTAAGACTCAACGACTCGAGTTCTTTACAACTCTATGCACAGCCGCCATGTTTGTTTTTTTTAAACGTCACCTATCTAAGAACACTTGGGCAGCTAAGACGAATCTAACGATACCCCAATTATGTAAATCCGTTCAGCGGTTCTGGAGATATGAAGTAATAAAGTATATTACATAAAAGATAGGATAAAAAACAATACACTACTTCCTTTGCAGTCGGGTAAAGATTAATTAAACTAGTGGTCGTCCAGTGGTCGAAATTCAACCGTAATTTTATTAAGGCTGCACGGATTGTATCCTAAGCAATGAAAAATTAAAAAAGATAGAATGTGAGTTTGGATTAGCATTGACAAATGTCGGCCGCATTAAAGACCAAAGAGAATTTAACACTAAATTTACAAACAATACGTGTGTGTCAAATACATGGTATTGTGTGTAGTGTTGTTTTTGTTGATTTAATGTATGTTTCATGCATAATTTAAATAAAATATTAGCATTCGGATGACCTTCTCTATATAAACTATAAGTGTGCGAAATTTCATACTCTATATATAATACAATAGTGAATACATACCTCGATTCTCCACACTTCAACGCCGGCGCGCTGGCCAGCGTTCGCGAAGGCGGAGTGGACCCTCGCTTTGTTTCTAGCATCCTGTGAAACAAATACTTAGTTAAATACTACAACATGCAAAATTCAAAAATCAAAATCAAAGGCTACAAATAGCTCTTATGAATGACACTATGCCATCAGTTCGTAAGTCTACTCTGGGCGGGAGACTTTGTACTGAGAAGAACCGGCAAGAAACTCAGCAAGGGCATTTTTTTCTCCCTACATCATCATCGTCATCATCGGCCTATCTTAGTCCCTTACAGCGTCAAAAATATTGGAAAATGTTCTATCATAAATGCAATAAAGTATCGACTCCTCCGTGGCACGTAAAGCCGTTGGTCCCGGCTGCATAAGCAGTCGTTAACAACCACCAATCCGCACTGGGCCCGCGTGGTGGTTTATGGTCCGTTCTCCCTATCCATTAGAGAAGGCTCGTGCCCCAGCAGTGGGGTCATAAAAATGAGCTGATGATGATGATGATGAAAGTATCGACGATGGATATGATGGTTAGATTCACAATTGGTCCCGGAAGGTTTTGACTGCTTCTGTGATCTAGTAGTTAATGCGACGCTTGCTGTGAACATTCAAAAAGGCTGATCCTTACTGGCGCTGTCATAAGGTCGAAAATATGTAACGCCTGCGACAATTAAGACAGCAAATTAAAAAAAATCTTTAAAAAAAATATTGGTTTTAGTTATTAAAATATGCAGCTACTAAATTACGAATATTGATGTTATCAATATATACTACTCAAAACAAAATAAGGGCCACGAGGTATTTTGTCTGTACCATGAAAATAATAAAACCAATATTATTTTTTTTGTCTCCATAACGAAAACTAATGTTGTTTTTACCGTGTAGACCAATAAATTTATTCCAATAATAATGATTAAAAAGTTTATTTGCTTTTGAAAGAAAAAACACATTTAAGGTTAAAAATAAAAACAATGTAAAGTTACTAAAAACAAAAGAAAATACTCCATGCTCATCTTTTAGTAACGGGTTCTTTTTAGTAACCCCCTCGTTTCGTTACGCACTCCTGAAGCCTGGAGTGCATGCTCTCAATCAAATGCCTGACATTTTCCATTGGAATCTCTTCCCAGGCTCTTTTAACAGCGTTGATGAGTTGCTGTTGGTTGTGGATTTCCTGATCACCGTCTCTAACTCTTCGTTTCAACTGATCCCACATGTGCTCTATTGGATTTAAGTCCGGACTGTTCGCCGGCCACGGCAAGACTTGAATTTGAGACGCTTCCAGTACAAACCGAGTCGCTTGAGCCGTGTGTGCACGAGCATTGTCTTGCATCAAGATGAATCCAGGACCCGCTCGCTGGGCAAATGGGATCACATGTGGTCTGACGACTTCCTCAATATACCGCTGAGCAGTAACAGTACCCTCATTTAAAATAGCGAGCTCAGTTTTGCCGTGTAAGCTTATCCCGCCCCAAATCATTACATTTGGACCACCAAAACGATCGACTTCATGGATGCAGGCTTCTGAAAATCTCTCGCCGCGTCTTCTCCATACTCTAATACGCCGATCGTCGTTAAAAAAAATAACTTTGCATTCGTCTGTGAAGAGCACTATGCCCCATTGGTTTATGTCCCAGTCCAAATGTTGACGGCAAAATCTTAAACGATTTGCACGATGATTTCTGGTTAATGGAATACGGACAACTCGCCTTCTTGATGCCTGCTGGTCTTCATGCAATCGATTACGAATAGTTTGGTCACTGACACGAGTACCCGTTGTGAGCCGTAAACGATTTTGCAGCTTGCGGGCCGTCGTTGTGCGATCTCGGCGCGCACTTAATCGAATGTAACGATCCTCTTGAGCTGTTGTAATGCGAACTCTGCCCGAACCAGGTCTTCTTCTAACACTGCCGGTCTCTTGGAAACGATTCCATAGATTTTGAATAGCTCTTCGAGAAAATCCCAATTGCAAACCCACAGATCGCTGCGAATGACCTTCTTCAATCATTGTAACGGCTCTGGTTGCTGTCAGCGAGTCCATATGACGCCTGCGTGCTTGTGGCATATTGCAAAAGATGTTTCTGACTCGAGATATCAATGAACTCTGATAATTTCTAATAAACCAAGAAGCTAAGGAAAGCAAAACGTCAAAGAAAATGCAATCAAAATTTTCAAAAATAATTTTAAATCAAATTTTATTTAAAATTGTTGCCAGCATTAGATGAATACTACAATATTAAAAAGTTTAGGTATCAAAGAGTTTGTATACTCAATATTTTACTACTTTCAATATGTAAATGTTTAATAATTTACACCAAAATGAAAAAATACCTCGTGGCCCTTATTTTGTTTTGAGTAGTATATTTAACTGGTTTCCAATGGCGAAGGGTAAGGCGCACTAGCGCCACCAATTGATAATTTGACAATTACTAACGGACCGGATCTTTTTTTAAACATTGCGTACCGTCCGACAGCAGGAATGCATCCATAGTATTTATTTAATAATTGTGCACTACTTTTTGTTGCGTGGTTTATTCACAAAACGGGCTATCGCATTTATTCATATTTGTGTACTCATGTCATGTTTGTGTACTCGGTTTGGTTGGTGGTAGGGCTTGTTTGTCCGCCTGGCTAGCTACCACAACCTTATCTTAATACGTCGCCATAGCTTCAATGTTTGTAGCATTGTTGTGTTCCGGCAGCTAGAGATAAGATAGCCAGTGCCTCACTAGTTGAGGGTCCCGGGTGAAGTGCGCTTCCACTTTTGGTCTCATCATCACTTAACATCAGGTGAGATGAAGGCTCTGTGCTTACCCGTAACATTATTAAAAAAATGCTGCAATAGCTTCCCCCAGGGCTCACATCTTGGCCCAATGTTCTTTAACATTTTGATCAATGATATTGGCAATTGTTTCCGCAATTCCTATCACTATCTTTTCGCCGATGATCTTAAACTATTCCGTTCGATCGACGACAGACTCGAAGTTGCACTGCTTCAGGACGACCTTGAAAGACTTGATATTTGCGACGTCAATGACATGATTTTAAATGTTTCTAAGTGTTACTCTATTTTATTTACGCGTAAGAAAAAAAATTGACGTTCTACTTTACACAATTAGAGGTAGAACCCTACAAAGTGTTAAGGGGGTGCTGCGCGGAATTCCAAAAATTTTCGTCCTTTTAAGTCACTGGTGCTAGGCGCTGAATAGGTCATATACATTAAAAGGACTAGTGTAGGTTAGCTTGATCCTTTCACAAGGCCATGGTTGTCTTGGAATTCGAAACAAATACCCGAAAACTGCATAAACAATACGTAAAAGTAATGATATATAAAACTTATTTCTTCAGAAACTTTGTAAATATAGCACAAATGAAACAATGATCCGACCAAAATGTTTGTATTGATATTCCGCAGGCCACTGTTATCTTATTTTTCAATTAAAAAATATGAATATGAAAATATTAAGACTTTAGTTATTTTTTACCCAAACGATTTTACGAAAGTAAACATTGCTCTAATTAAATCACCAGCCTACTCTGTACAGATATTAGTGTGCGTGCGTATTCTTGTCGTGCGCCGTTGTCACACCACTGCCACGCGCCGCTCGCTCGCTATCATAAAGAAACTTGAAACTCGCAGTTTTGCGTCCGCGCTGCACCCCCATAACAAGGTGCGCGATCTGGGAATCACTCTTGACAGCAAACTTTGCCTGAATACTCACGTTGATAACATTGTCACCAAGGGATTCAAGTGCCTTGGTTTTATTTTGCGCAACTGTAAAGACTTTCAGTCTCCAAATACTAAAATTCTACTATACAATTCTCTTGTGCGTAGTGGCTTGGAGTACGGTTGTGTAGCATGGAGCCCTTTCTGTTCACAAAAAAAGGATAGAAAGTGTCCAAAGGCGCTTCCTGTGGCACCTTACGTATTCCTGCCATTTGGGTAAGGTGTTGCTGAGCTACGATGACAGGCTGCTTCACTTCAAAATGTTATCCTTGTCGGATCGTAGACGAATGCATGACACCACATTCTTTCACAAACTAGTGAACGGTGTCCTTGATGCTCCCGATTTGTTGGCTTTGGTTTCCTTATGCGCACCGTCCAGCCCCCCAACCGCCTAACACTCTCGCTTTCGATCGCTTTGAAGGCGAGGCCCTCGCCTAGCTTTCTAATATAATATCGAATAATATCGAAAGCTATAGCCTATAGCTTTTGATATTGCTTTCATATTGCTTTCGAAATGACAAGATGACGCCTCCTCCTCGCCTCGCCTTCAAAGCGATCGAAAGCGAGAGAGTTAGGCGGTCGACCCCCAGGTTACCGAGAGCATCTAGGTTCAACTTATTTAAACAGGAGGGTTCTAAATCATGTCTAGGATACCACGCACCTATGTCTAGACTTGTCAGGCAATACAACGCTCTCTCTAAAGCAGAAACTGTCGATATTTTCGCTGATAATGCTATGAAGACTAAAAGTTATTTTAGTTGCAAAAAATTATATAAAAAATCTATAAAATCTATTAAATCTGGATCCAATTGAAAATTACGATTTTAATTTTATTTTGTAAACCTTAGATTAATAACGCCTATTATAAGTTGTAAACTTAATAATTTAATTTAATTTATTCTTATTTTTATTAATTATTTGATTTTGTTTTGTAAACAGTCATCAAGTACCAATTTAATTCAGTAATTTCGTCTGATATGTTGGTTTAATGCTCTAAGGATATTTGTGTTATACCTATTAGTTTACTAGCTCATTTTTATTGCATGTAGTCCTCACCTGTAATTGCAGTGACATTTAGATTGTGTTATTATATGTGCATTTTTATTATGCAAATTGTATAGGTGTTCACTGTGTTGGTTCCGATTAAATAAATAAATAAATAAATAGGATGGGTACGTCCCATCTGGACAACTCCCCGTTTCATAACCCTAATAAAATACACCACTCAAATCAAACGTCCAACGTCGCCAGCTGTCAATACACGGAAACGTCCAAGTGACAGCGCGCGATATAGCGCCAGCAATCGCTTGACGACTCTTTCGATAAAAACGTTTGTCAAATAAAACTTATACAAGCTTGGTCAAAACTAAAAATATCACTGTGTGGCCTAATATATACATAATATAATTATTTAAAACGATATGCTTTAAACCCAGATCTAAATAAGTACTCACTATAAATTGAGAACTGTTTTCGTCATTATTTATTTTGAACTATGGCGCATATAAAAACATGTTTTTCTTTAATTGTTATACATCACGGACACGGGCAAATCTTAAGGAAAATGTTGATATATTACACAATACGATTTATGTAATGAGAAAAGAGTAATTACGACATAATTGCGGAGTCTAGACTAGACTTTAGGTCTAAAACAAACTCCCAGACTTCAAACTGAGGTAGAGATGTAGATTATAAACAAATGTGTACGTTTGATGTTGTAACGCCATCTACATTTTGTTCCCTGTATTAAATACGAACGACAAAGGCGCCACTGTGCTTTTGTATAACCACTTAGAACTTTTTTTCATAACTGCCCATGGGACACTTAACGGGTACCCGGACGTTGAAGGCAAAAAAAAATTTGATACACTAAAGTGTACCTGGACGTTTGAAAGGTACAAAAGTAGCGTTTCGTAAACTTTTTATATTTCATACAATTAGTCGCGTTTGGACAATCTATTATTCGAGTAGTACAGTCGTGTAGAAAAAGAAATCTAACACATCAATCAAGGGCTATTCTAGATAAGATAAGACAAGATAATCATTTATTTGCCAAAAATCATGATAATTTACGGGTGGTATAAAATTTACAATGCGCACATGTTTTGCCATTATGAAACAGCATGCAAATGTTCATTTAAAATGTCGAAGTTAAACATGTCAATAAGGTTAATTAATTAATTATAAGTAGAAAAAAAAATATATATATTAGGTCCTTACCTATGAAATTGGCGTTTTTTTCTCACTCATTAATAGGTGTAAAGTCAATACCGGTTGTTAATAATATCATACACATTTAATTAAGACTATATTAGTAAGGCTTCAGTAATAACAACGATTTTTGATTTTGTGTCATTATTTCTAATATAAAATATAAATGTCAAAAATATCATACTAAAAGTCAGTAAACACAATTTTTTATGAAAATTAATACATTAATATACAATAATAATTACTACACACGTTACTAGTGTGTTACATTATATCCAGGATTTATTTCTAAATATTTTTATTCTATTTTTTTTATACGTAGCACTGCAAATGACTCCATTTCACCTGATGTTAAGTGAATATGGAATCCAGATGCGATTACAACTGGTGCAGCGTGAAAACAACGCAGCATCAGTTACCCTCACTCTGCCGGCCCACAAGGTGCCTCTTCACGCCTCGTTTGAAGGACCCCATATCATAGGAAGGAGGGAAAACGTGTGCTGGCAAACTATTCCATGTTTTGACCATAAACGACAGCGTCTTTAGAAAGAATGACCAAAATATTAAGAACATACCTTATCGGAGAGTGATGTGATTTGCGCAGTGACCGGCTTTTGAGTGGCTGTGACTCTAGCCTCTATAGTGACTGCTAGTGCCAGCAGGCACCAAGCGAATAGGAGCTTCATACTGTAACGAATAAAAAAATGTATCATCATCATCATCATCATCAGCCCTTACACATCCACTGCTGGACATACGCCTCTCCTTGTGCAAGCCACTGAGCATGATCCGCGGCTACTCTCATCCAGCTCTTGACAGCCATCTAGCGAAGATCATCGCTTCACCTAGTTTGAGGGCGCGCGTCTTACTCTATTGATCTTACAAACAATCAAAGAATACCTAAGCTTAGAATAATTATTCCGTGTTTTGTCTCTCTTAGGGTGGATTAGTGGTGGTGGTAGTGGTGGTGAGGAGCTCGATGTCGCAGTGGTTAACGCGCCCGGTCTGCGAGTGCTGAGGTTAAGCAACTTTCGTAAAGGCCGGTCATCGGATGGGTGATCAAAAATGTATCATCTCGAGCTCCTCCGTGCTTCGGAAGGCACGTAAAGCCGTTGGTCCCGGCTGCATTAGCAGTCGTTAACAACCACCAATCCGCACTGGGCCCGCGTGGTGGTTTATGGCCCGTTCTCCCTATCCATCCATAGGGAAGGCTCGTGCCCCAGCAGTGGGGACATAAAAATGAGCTGATGATGATGATGATGAAGGTGGATTCGACCAAACTTGAATTTATCCACGCAATCCACAGATTAGTTACTCTTGGAATTGTTATTCTTCATTATCGAGTGAATAGCATGTGAATGGTGAGTGAACGTATTATCCGGCCAATGGCCATTGTTTTACAAACGAACTATTTAAAAGGCAAAGTCCTGACAACTCTATTTAGTCGTTTAAAGCATAACTGTAGCTGTCAAAGTCGAATGTCAATGTCACGTGGTACGCGGACGCCATTAAAATACTCTCGGATTATCTCTGTTATTCCACGCTGGACGGTGGTGTAGTGACTATTCCCGAATAGGCAAGCTACTCCGTGACTTATTGGCGGGAAAGTGAAGAGTCATGTCTGCGGTTTTGTTTTATTTTCCAAAATTTGTGTTATGTCGAATATTAATGTGAAATAATGGTGGATTATTAACCGTTAAGTAATCGTGAGTGTGCTTAAGTGTTGGCAAATGAAACAAAACAGTGCAACGTCACTTTTCAAATTCTGTCAAGAAGTCCGCCCGAGGACTTAGTAATATTTACTGAGATACTCGAGGGGTTGGGGGGTATATCAACTCTCACTTCTCATTTCTAATATCATTCATCATCATCATTTAGAGGAAGGAAATTTTGTTTATATAAGTATTACTTGTAAGAAAAATTACTTTGACACTGGCTAAATGTGCTAATCGCACGAAGCAATCAACTTAAGGGGGTGCCGCGCGGAATTTGAAAATTTACGTGTTTTTAAGTCACTGGTGCTAAGCGCTGAATAGGTCTTATACATTAAAAGGACTAGTGTAGGTTAGCTTGATCCTTTCACAAGGCCATGGTTGTCTTGGAATTTGAAACAAATATCCAGAAACTGCATAAACAATACGTAAAATAATGATATCTAAAAACTAATTTCTTCAGAAACTTTGTAAATATAGCACAAATGAAACAATGATCCGACATCAAAATGTTTGTATTGATATTTCGCAGGGCACTGTTGTCTTATTTTTCAATTAAAAAACATGAATATGAAAATATTAAGACTTTTATTATTTTTTACCCAAACGCCTATGATTTTACGAAAGTAAACATTGCTCTAATTAAATCACCAGCCTACTCTGTACAGATATGAGTGTGCGTGCGTATTCTTGTCGTGCGCCGTTGTCACACCACTGCCACGCGCCGCTCGCTCGCTATCATAAAGAAACTTGAAACTCGCAATTTTGCGTCCGCGCTGCACCCCCTTAAGGAAAAAAAAAATAAAATGCTTAGACCATTTATGACCGTGACATAGCAAAGGGACATTACGTAAATAGTTCACGAACTGACACATGACATGACTGATTGTGTGACTCATGACAAACTTGAGGAAATAATATGGTAGGCCTGTGTAGTCTTGCGGCTTGCATGGCTAAGGTAAATTGTTTTGTATGTATGCTACAAAATCAAAATTAAATATCATTTATTTAGTTTAGGCTACAAAATGACACTAAAATGAAATGAAATGAAAAAAAAATCCTAACCTGAATTTTTTTGTGTGCACTTATGAAAGTCGAGTACATGTCATAAAAATATTGAAAAAATATAATATAAAATAACATGAGTACACACAATAAAAGTAATATTATATAATATAATGTAATAAACTATACATATATTTAATGTGATTCTACTGCTAGGATATCCACGCATTTTTATCATTAAGATAATCATCAATTTTGTATTAACCTTTCTCCATTAGACATTATTTTATTACACTACTCGTATAGCATCGGTTCGGACCTTGTATTGAGAAGAACCGGCAACCAACTAGAGACTAGGGCAATTTGAAAAAAGACAAAGTGTTGAAAATATTCAAAACTCATGCACACTCACGAACACTTAACGGTTAATAATCCACCATTATTTCACATTAATATTCGACATAACACAAATTCTAGAAAATAAAACAAAACCGCAGACATGACTTCACTTTCCCGCCAAGAAGTCCACATATTTAATTTTACTTTGAATATATGTATTTTTTTTTTAAATTTATTATAATGTTAAGTCAGTTTAGTCAGCTCTTGAACTATTTATGATTCATCTACAGGAAGTAATATTTAATGTTACCTTGTTTATACAAGGAAAGAGTTATAAAACGATTAACTAGGCAGGCTCATGTTTCCCTACCTTTGTCTTATGAACATGACAACCTTTTTACCTAAACCACTGATGTACCTATAAAGCCACTGTTGAAGAGTAAAATTTTTTGAATGAATGTTATTGTGGAGCATTCTAAACATTTTATAATGTGATGTCTACTGCTGGCCAAAGGCCCAAGGACCTCCACAACGATCGGGTTTGTACTGCTCGCATCCAGCGGCTTCCCGCAACGGCATATTCCACTGCGCTCCAAAACCATTGTTCTCATAACTGCGACAATCCATACATTGGTTCCACCGGGCTCCAAAGTTATTTTAATTTATTCCACTGAGCTCCAAAACTACTCCATACATTGCTTCCACTGGGCTCCAAAATTATTTTGGTTAAACTACTTACCTGGGCCTTCAAAGAACGAAAATTTCGTAGTCGCACTTGGACCAGCCACATTATCGTACTCAGGTTCATGCATCCTCAAAAATATATTATCACGGCTATACACAGTACCTAAATGTTTATCAAACACATGACAAGATGTAGTTGTGAGGGCGAAAGGGCAACTAGTGACCATGCAGAAATGCATTATGATCCAGGTCAAATGTGAGATAAGATATCATCTTCCGATTGGGTGAGAAAGTGCGACCTGTTTGCTAATTGGCTAATGGCCGGCAATGCCAAATCCTTTGTATTCACAAATGTATTGTTATAATTCTATAGAATAATGTTGTGTTTTATCTTTTTTTTTTATATTAACGGGTAAGCACAGTGCCTTGATCTCACCTGATGTTAAGTGATGATAAGGCCAATGATGGAAGCGCACTTCACCCGGGATCCTCAACTACTGAGGCACTGGCTATCTTATCTCTAGATGCCGGAACACAACAATGCTACAAACATTGATGTTATGGCGACATATTTAGATAAGATGGTGGTAGCTAGCCAGGCGGACAAACAAGCCCTACCACCAACCAAACCGAGTACACAAAGATGTACCCCCCACTGGGAATCGAACCCGGGACCGTCTTAGCCACTAAACCACAGAGGCGGTTTATCTTGTTTTCACAAAATATTACGTTTACTTAAAAATCGTATTGAATTGAATAGTAAATTAAATTAAGAGTAGTATTGAACTGGAACTGAGGAGCTCGATGGCGCAGTGGTTAACGCGCCCGGTCTGCGAGTGCTGAGGTTAAGCAACTTTCGCAAAGGCCGGTCATCGGATGGGTGACCAAAAATTTATCATCTCGAGCTCCTCCGTGCTTCGGAAGGCACGTAAAGCCGTTGGTCCCGCTTGCATTAGTAGTCGTTAACAACCACCAATCCGCACTGGGCCCGCGTGGTGGTTTATGGCCCGTTCTCCCTATCCATCCATAGGGAAGGCTCGTGCCCCAGCAGTGGGGACATAAAATGAGCTGAAGAATCATCATCATCATCAGATGATGATGATTGAACTGGAATGGTTTTACTAGCTGACTGTACTTTTACATTTTCCTTGGAGATCAGTGGAACGATTATGATATTTAATAATAATTACTTAAAAGTAATTTTGAAGGCCGGTGGAATAATTTTGACACATAATAAAATTACCGTTGGAGCCTGGGAGTGGAATAAGCCCCCGCGACCTTTACCAGATCGTCGGTCCACCTTGTTGGAGGCCTGCCCAATACGCTTACAATACAATACAAAACGCTTTCATACAATACCGTACTATAATAATGTTTTTTTTACTAGGACAATATGAGTAAGTCCGAAACCATAAGAGATAAAGAGAAACTGTCTTTGAAGTCATCAAGTCTCTTTTTGTAAAAATAAATTTGGCATAGCAAATTGTTTGGTCAAGAAAAATTATTCTTTTTCCTAATTTTTTTTTGGATCAACTCTGTTTCATATTGGGATCGGATCCATCGGATCCATTATTATTAATGATCAGTTAAAGCAGTTAGTTTTACAATTTATTCGCATAAAGATTCAAACTGACAATCAATTCTCTGAATATAGCTTACATGTTAATATATGTTTATCGAGACATTATATCGGACGGATGACCTCTTACACAATCGACTCGCGTTACTCTGAAGTTCTTTGATAAGGGTATTGGATTTGTATTATTATTAACTTAAATTGGAATAAGTACTCCACTTGAGCCTCAATATCCGCTCGCTGGCATCTTGGACCTTAGTCCGCTTGCGGATTTCGGTGTTGGGGACGCGGTCCAAAAGTGTGATGCCAAGCATGGCGCGCTCCATGGCCCTCTGTGCAACGCTAATTTTGATGACACATGGCTAGACGAAGTGACGACAGGTGGACCAGAAAGCTGACTGAGTGGTGGCCGAGAGACGGTTATAGAAAAAGGGGTCGTCCACCGGCGAGATGGATCGACGATATAAGCAAGACCGTGGGTTGCACGTGGCCCAGACTAGCGCAGGATCGAGGCGAATGGCACAAGCAAAGAGAGGCTTATGCCCAGCAGTGGGTCGGGAGGGGCTGATGATGATGATGATTGAATAAGTAGAAAAACTAATGCCTTTCGACATTAATACATACAGACATACAAACATACTCTCATGTCCTTCTTTCAAAAAGGGTTAAACATAGCTTCAGAATCACCAATTTGAGTTAGCTCACTGTTAGTGACTTCGAAGCCACATTTAGCTCAAACGAAGTAGGGCTCCGTGCAGGTAGGCTACTCTTGACGCAAACTCAATCTCAATACAATTCCAATGCGATTAATATGTATCGATATTGGGATAAGTTTCGCAATTTCGGAACGCCCCATCTCGATAATAATTTGTTCACTCAATTTCCACTCAATTTAATTCCAATGTAGCGCTATTATCGCTTTTAAGAGTGCCATTTGAATTTTTTAGATTTGTGATTGGAAATTGATTATTGCAATTGTGTTTCAAGAGTAACCCACCAGGGCCGTGGCGAAGGAGGGGCATTGTGGGGCAATGCCTACCTTAATAAAATACCTTATATAATCAACTAATAATAAGCCAAGTACTGTAAAGTAGATTTAAGACGAGATAAGTTTAGTGGCTTCATCCCATCTGGTAAAAATCCCATTTCGTAAACCTAAACTATACCTACTAAAATTTTGCGTTTGGTAAACGTTTTGTTTCTCCATACATTTAATCTTATTATTTTTTTACAATTATAATTTTACGCAAATATTGTTGCGTACAAATTACAATTTAAAAAAAAGTGTTCAAAAAAATCTACGAGCGGGATTTGAACCCGCACCCCATGACATGCTGGGTCAGGTGCACTACCAACTATGCTATCGTGGCTCAATCCAACTCGCCGAAATTAATCAACACTATCTACTTTTACTTTATAAGCCAAAGGAGCCCTATTCAATGTTAACAACTACGTCATCAACATCCGATCTTAATATTTTTATAAATATTGAAAGATCAGATAAAAACTTTGTATTGAATGAAACGAAAAAATTTTTTAAAATATTTTTGCGTTAGTATCTAAAAAGGTTATAATGTAAACTATTATAGCAATAAGTACCACACACAGTTCAATAGTTATTTTGCATTAACGATGCTATATTTCTATGGAAACTGGAAAAGTTCTTAAAAAAGGAGACTTCTTTTCTTTTGGTGGTACACAAAAATATGTTTAAAAAAAGTATGTTTGAAAAAGTGCAAATAAAATTACACAAAATTCAAGACTTAAAACCGTAAACGACACAGTAAAAATATAGTTTTTTTCCTATAAATTGAACTAACCTTGTTCTAACGCATAATAAAATAAGTAAAAACGTGTAAGCTACATAAAAAAAAATGCAAAAAATATAACAAAAAACAAGTCAGTCTACTGGTGCCGTAGTAAAAAGTAACTATTTACATAACTTGAACCAACTTTATTCAACTAAACTATAAAGCTGTTATGAAGCAAAAAAAACACATAAACCTTTACTTACATTCACCAAAGAAAATAAACGAGTGGACCGCCTTACAAGAATCACTTACAAAAAAAATTACTAACATTTGAACAAAAACCACAAATTCCAAACACAAAAATAAGGTTTTAATACTTTAAAAATAACTAAAAAGGTTTTATAACAGCTATTTAAAAAATAAAACTTACGTTTTCGAATCCAATTGAGTGGTCTGGTTTTAAAAAGAGAAATCTCCGTGGCACAAGCGTTTAGCTCCGAATCTAGGTGAATACTAAGCTTGAAGCTATTAAGCGTTTGGTTTAACCACTGTCCAACCGAGTTATTGTGTCATTTGGTCATTATAAAGAGACCTAGTTATGTTTTTCGTCTGACTTTACTCGGGCATATTAAAAGATTGAAAAGATGTTCAAAGTTATTTCGTTTTTTTAATTTATTTTTCTTGTCCGAAGCACAGGTACTTAAATTGGAAGATATTTCAGTCAAAATTAAATATTAATAAAAACAATGCCATTTACAAGTCTCCACGAAAGAGAATTAGTATCTGGGTTTAATATTAAATACAGAAGAGGAAGATTTGCTTTATTTTTTTTAGCTGAATATTCGAGAATTTTATTTATGAGATTATTATTTGTTTTAATATAAATATGTGGTTATAATTTAAGTAAGTATTATATTTTATTTGAAAATTAGAATAATTTCTTTTATATTTATTTGAGTTAGAGGAACATTACCTCGGTATCGTTATTATGATAAATTAATATAATTAGCTTGAAAATTATATTTACTTATTTCTTTACTTTTTTTAATATTTTATATAGGATACATTTTTTATTTATTTAATGATATGTAAATAGTGATACCAGTTTTACCGACGATCTGGTGAAGGTCGCGGGAAGCCGCTGGATGCATACGAGCAGCACAAAACCGGTCGTTGTGGAGAGGCCTTTGTCCAGCAGTGGACGTCTTTTGGCTGGGAAGATGATGATGATCATACCAGTGTTTAACAGGCCACCAGTAATCGACATCTTTTTCCTTTTATCAATAAAAATTAGAGGTCAACAAGTATAGTCTTTAGCAGCTCTAAACATCCCGTAAAGCTTCAACGAAAATCTATGTTATTTTTTGGGGACAAAGATTGTCTTAAACCCTGGGCTTAAAGTGTTAAAAACTGCTGCTTGAACACTAGGATGTTATACCTTTAAAAAAACTAGTATTACTGATATGTGAAAAGGTTTTATTCAGCAAATCGCACTACCGTTGCAATACGGTTGTAAATCAAAATATACTGAACCTTGAGTTATTTTTTAGTGTTAAAAGGAGACAAACGAGCAGGCGGGTCACCTGATGGAAAGTAATCACCGCCGCCCATGGACACCCGCAAAACCAAAGTAATCGCAGATGCGTTGCCGGCCTTGAGGGAAAAGTTGGATTCTTGAGGAGGGAAAAGGAATTGGGAGGGGGGAGGGGTGAGAGATGGGCCTCCGGTACTTTCACTCACCGGACGAAACAACAGCAACGAGTGCCATTGTTTCACGCCGATATTCTGTGAGAGGGTGGTATTACGGCGGGTGAGCCGGCCCATTTCGTGCTACAATGCAGCGTGACTCTACCACCTCAAAACCTTTACCCTTTTCTATCAACAGTACGGTTTAATATACAATATCAGTATACTTTGAGTTACAACAGTATGTCGACACGATTGTGGACGTTTTAACATAGCAGAAGTGCACAATGTTGGCAGTAATTCTCACACTATGACATGAAATCCTCTTAATTTATCTCCCATGCATCTCCCATCCCACTTGAACTATAGGTAGGTAGGTATAAATATTGTTTTGTCAACGTCACACAAACGTCATTTTGAGTTTGAGTAAAAGAAACAAAACAATGATTAACTCAATTTTGATTAAATAGTTTTTATGGTAACAGTTACCACATAGGCTCAATATATCCACTTGTTGGGCAGTTGCTGGGTAACAGCACAATGGATTGAAATGCAGTGTGATAGATTTAAAATCAGCCACTGAGCTATCGTCCACCTTCAGCTTTATCGTTTAACTCTTGAAACACAATTGCAATAATCAATTTCCAATCCCAAATATAAAAATTCTAATGGCACTCTTAAAAGCGATAATAGCGCCACATTGGAATTAAATTGCGTGGAAATTGAGTGAACAAATTATTATCGAGATGGGGCGTTCCGAAATTGCGAAACTTATCCCAATATCGATACATATTAATCGCATTAGAATTGTATTGAGATTGAGTTTGCGTCAAGAGTAGCCTACCAGGTGTGATGAAGGCCAAGATTTTGTGGAGAGAATTGGCTGATTGCGTCAGACAGCATTTTTAGCTTCACCGGGCTTTTTGTGGGGCGGCGAGAAACTTAAAGGGTCCCTCAATCCGTGTGAAACGATTACCTTCGGAGGTTTTCTAGAGGGAACGGCATCGCGCACTAGTGCGTGTCCCCGTGCCCTACTAGATTCTCCGAGGGGTTCGGATCGGATCGGGGTAAAGGCAAAGTGCTGTGCTCTAACTTTTTTGGCAAAAATATTGCTACGGACGGACAGAAAAACCACAATTATAATAGTATTTTGTTTTTGTCATAAACAATACAGTTCTAGTAAGAATCCAATATTATTATGCATCATTCGACTGAGTTTATCAAAGTTCTAAGAAAATGTTCGTATTTAGCTTTCGTTAACACAAAAGAATACTTGTTTCCTTTAAAGGTCATCACCAGCCTATAAGCGTCCCACTGCTGGGCACAGGCCTCCCACATGATAAGTAGCACATGGTGATATTGGGCATAACCCACCACGCTGGCCCAATGCGGGTTGGTGGGTTTTAACGACTGCCATCTTACGACAACAACCGGGACCAACGGCTTAACGTAATACCTAAAAATATTTTTGTTGTATGAAAACTAGCGATCACACGCGACTTCGTTCAATTAAGCTAGTGTTGTTCATCATCATCATCATCATCATCATCAGCTCATTTAATGTCCCCACTGCTGGGGCACGAGCCTTCCCTATG